>REGL01000417.1:45995-59672 GCA_004194395.1 Aurelia aurita complex sp. Pacific | reverse complement strand
TTTGCGTATAGTTCTGATTTCACATAAAGATAGAAAATTGCTTGTCAGGCGATTCATTTGATTTTCGATTGAAGGGGGCTTTAGCAGCAACGCTCATCTCTCTGAATGTAGCTAAAAACAGCACCAACGATCATTTTGGGTTATGAAGAAATCAATATTCAGATATTCTTATGCTTGCTTAGCTCAGGACAGACTTTGTAATCATCCAAAAGGATCTTATGTTCTCTTTCATTCTCTCATTCAGTCAACAAACAACATGGTTTTGTTAATTAGAGAACGGGGGCGATTGGTAATGAGCTGTTTTAGGGCGAGAGAAACGCATGATTGTGGATGGCAATTAACATTCGCATATGCGTCCCATATTCGATTTCCCAATATCAGTGGCAGTCTTCCAAACAATCTCGCTGAGGACACTTTCACTTCATGAAGTTCATGTTTCAACTCAGGTTGCGCAGGTAGACTTGCCCCAAGTCTATTTCGTCAACTGTAATAAGTCTGTCTGAAATTAAAATTTCGCTTTTTCCTTTTAAAATTTTTTGACGAAATAGACTTGGGCAAGTCCACTCTACATGGGGTTTTTCGTCATCATTATCACCATCATTATCACCACCATCATCATCATCATCATCATCATCATCATCACCTTTAGTTTTTGTCAAGAGGGCTCCCCAGTGCACTCAAAAATATTTTGACACTATACAGTTACACGTATCTTTTTTATAAGTAACTACCCATAAGAAACTCGACTCTCAGATCGCCAAAAAATTAAGAAACTCCAGTACTGGGAAAATATAAGCTAAGAAACTATTTATTTTGATAAAAGAAAAATCCTCGACATGTTTTTACTTTACTTTCACTTGTTTCCTGTATCATATTACTCGTACGGTACTTGAGTAATGTCTAAACATTGGAAAGGCTTAAAAAACCTGTTTTGAAATGTTCACGAGGGCACAGGTAGTGAACATGAAGTTTGTTATGGAACCTCTAAGAAACTTGTAAGAAACTCTTAGTACTCAAAACGTGATAATCTTAAGAAACTTTCAGTACTGGCCCGAATTCTTAGTTTTTCTTATAAAAAAATACGTGTATAGCAACTATTTCGACATTTTGAGTGCAATTTATGTTATTTACTTGTTCTGAGATCTTATCAAGTAATTTGGGAGCCCTCTTGTCAAAGCTTACCCTGGGTACCAGCCTCTCTAACATAAAAACACCTCTCTGTTTTTATGTTAGAGAGGCTGGTACCCAGGGTAGTCAAAGCTAAATTAGTTCCACACTTTCGGCATAAGAAACACGTAAGAAACTTTTGGCAGAAAAATCGCCCAAAAATTTAAGAAACTGCCCACCAGCCCCGGACCTTCATTCGGCACCACTTTATATTAGCTCGAGCACAAAGGAGTTTTGTGGGAAAAAACTGCAAGATCTTCTCTTGCCACACACAGTCACTGGCCACGTACGACTCTGGACTTGCCCTGATCCTAGTGGTTTGCGGAAAAAACCTTATAAAGGAAATGTCCTCTTCTTGAGATTTATAGAATGGTTTGGTCTGTAGCTGAATCATCTCCGCCGCAAATAAAACTTTTCCCATATTTGGCAGGGAGGAAGGACGTATAAGGTAAAAGGAATGCTGAAAATTCGTGACCCTTCAAAAATTTCGAAACAGTCATTTTCCGTGTCCATTCTGTCTACAATCAACTGCTTTGACTGCGCCTGTCTCCTGCAGCCAAATTTTTGCGAAAGGTTGCGTAAGAGTTTGCTGATGACTGGAAGATGGTTTGCAAGGGGTACTTGCATCCAAATATGGCGAAAGATTTCGTAAAAGTGTGCAGATGCCAAAATATGGCCTAAAATGGATATTTGCACACCTTGCAAGAGGTATTTGCCATGCAAAATGCGGAGGAGGAACATTTGCGTCAAGCACTCTAATGATGTGTACGTTACTAAACAGTGCAGACAAAAGACAGGTATTTCTGCGGGTTGCACGACATGCCGCACATTACGAAATTCTTTTGAAATCAGCTGATGTCCATATGTTATCATTCAGCCTTTGTCTTGATTTGCGTCACAAACCACAAGCNCTGCAGCCAAATTTTTGCGAAAGGTTGCGTAAGAGTTTGCTGATGACTGGAAGATGGTTTGCAAGGGGTACTTGCAACCAAATATGGCGAAAGATTTCGTAAAAGTGTGCAGATGCCAAAATATGGCCTAAAATGGATATTTGCACACCTTGCAAGAGGTATTTGCCATGCAAAATGCGGAGGAGGAACATTTGCGTCAAGCACTCTAATGATGTGTACGTTACTAAACAGTGCAGACAAAAGACAGGTATTTCTGCGGGTTGCACGACATGCCGCACATTACGAAATTCTTTTGAAATCAGCTGATGTCCATATGTTATCATTCAGCCTTTGTCTTGATTTGCGTCACAAACCACAAGCCTAAGATTAGCCGCACCCGCAAGCCTTAAGCCCTATGCTTTTAGATAGCCGCTCTGATCTGACCGTGGCCCTCTTCCTGGTGGCACTCTCTTAGGTCTCTAATCAAACTTGGATTTTTAATGAGTTCTTCGCACCCACGCACTTCTTGTCTCGTTAGCTTGTTGATGTGCCAATTTCAGCTACACGTATTCTATTTTTTATCAGAAAATAAGGACACTAAGGTTCGGGGCTGGTACTTTTTGCTACCAAAAGCGCGACGAAAGTTTCTTATATGTTTCTTATGTTTTTAATGCCGGAAGTGTAGACTTCATTTAGTTTTGTTAGAAGGGCTCCCAAATTACGTAGTGAGATCTCAAAACAAGTAAATAACATACAGTAATTCGCAGTTAAAATAATGTCCAAACAGTTGCTATTACTGTGCAATGTCAAAACAATTCTGAGTGGCCTTGGAAAATTAAAACTGCAAATTACAAAAGTTTCTTAGCTTTTTAAATTCAGGTAGGGTTGTTTCTGAACGTTCGAAAAGTTGAGCCAATCGTTTCTTATAAGCAGTTTCTTCTGAACAAAATTACGTGTATTTAGATACTGTTGTTCATGATGATTCATGAAACACAACTTTCAGCCCTGATTTGAACAAGGACTTACTTGTCTCTTTGCAGGGTATAGCTTCTCTCTGTTTTTTGGTGACATGTTTTTTCTCAGTTCTTGTTAGAGACTCTGTCCCATTATTCTTTTCATAAACTTTCTGAGAATCTCCTTGTCGCATAAGCTTTAGAGTCTGCACGCAGGCTACATATAAGCATAATGTCTTTGTTGGTATCAATTAGCTGATTGTATTTATTCATAATTAAGCTAGAATGTGTATCCAATGTTAAATAAAGTAATAATAAAAATTTCTCAAAACGCAAAGAAAGCCAACCTTGTCCCCAGGGCTTTTTGTCGTATACTGGGCCAGAGGAGACGAAATGGTGCACGAAAGGTTTACAGTTAAGTTTTCTCTCTATTTGGAACTTTTAAAAAACTCTTCTGAAATTGCAGAAAGTAATAAAAGACAAAAGGTAAGCACTAAGAAAATGTTTGGGAAATATTCCTTTCCATCTTTTCCGTCGTGCTGTTTCATTTTCCAGGAAATGTATACCCTGGGCACCAGAGCCTCAACATTAAGGAAAGGGGAAAGGAAAACTGAGAAAAGGAAAAGAGAGAAAGAAGAAAGGAGGTCAGAAGAAGCTTTGACTCCTTTTTTCTTTTTTCTTTTTTTAGTATTTTTTACTTTTGTTGGCTCAGGGTAGGAAATGTAGAAATAGCATTAATTTAGTTCACTTCACGTAATTCTTATAAAAAAAAACAGATCATTCGGTCATACAAAGCATTTTATGCGTGCATTTCCAAGCGAAATTCATTTCTCGAAAAATCAGTGATAACTGACCCTTACTCAGCAAAAATATGTCGGCCAATGTTATGTTATGTTTATTATGAGGGCAAATGGCCGCAGACTTATTTCACAGGGTTGCCAGGGATTAAACAAAGAGATCACATGACGATGTGGGATTGTTTTGATAACACATATTGTGTTTGGATGTCAAGAATCAATGAGAATAAGCAGGATTTAAAATAGACCTTACGCAATCGCTAAAAGCGAGCCCGTCCCACGAATTTCTGCGGGAGCAAGGTGTATATTAGGGCATAACGATTGCGTCACAGAACATGTTATGTCACTAAAGCTTCAATGAAGGCAAGCATATACAACTGAGGAAGGANTTATTTCACAGGGTTGCCAGGGATTAAACAAAGAGATCACATGACGATGTGGGATTGTTTTGATAACACATATTGTGTTTGGATGTCAAGAATCAATGAGAATAAGCAGGATTTAAAATAGACCTTACGCAATCGCTAAAAGCGAGCCCGTCCCACGAATTTCTGCGGGAGCAAGGTGTATATTAGGGCATAACGATTGCGTCACAGAACATGTTATGTCACTAAAGCTTCAATGAAGGCAAGCATATACAACTGAGGAAGGAAGAGAAATTGTAAATAAACGGAATACGTTGGACTGAGCAGACGTTTAGTTGGCTGAGGAAGATTTTAGAGTGGCCTAAAGATATACCTGTTTGGAGTTTGACATAGAGAAAGTTTGACACAGAGAAGGAAAATTTTCAAGAAGAATTCATTCACATAGTGAGTTCTGGTGAGTTGACGTGTTTGACTCTATTATAAGATTTTCTTATGGGAAATATATAGAGAAATTATCCAAAATGGGCGAAAACTAAAGTTGCTGTCATGTGAATATTCTATGTGATTAGGATTAAGCATTTTCAGGTATGATTTATAGAAGAAAAGCTCTTGAAAACATCCGTGGAATTTTGTAAGAATTTAAAGAATTTTTGAGTCGGATTTTTACAAAGATTATACCTCTTGTATTTATTCCCCTTTTGACTTTTGACTGGTTTTGAATGAGAAATACGAGATTGGTGCTTTCGAAATAAGTTAGCTAAGAAAACAGAAGGTAGACTTCGTTATTTAATCTAACCAGAACACAGCCCACGTGGTCATCTGAGGCCGGTCTACCGGAAGAACATCATGGTAAAACGTAGAGGAAAGGCGTAACAAATCGAAAGAGGTATTACCTAATACCTATGCCTTTAAAAGGCATATATTTTCCTGTGAGGGGAATTTGGATGCAGGATTTTGAATCCTGCGTGCTTTATCGTCGTGGCTTTCTGCCGGGACTGCTTCACACATACACACAACGTGAAGGAAAGACCAGGCGTTATGAATCGAGGGTCGTCCCTAGAATTATCGCTATATCTTTCCTGTGAGGAGGTGTTCGATAAAAAAAGATTTCGTGCCTAAATTCAGAGGCCTTGAACTTTCGATGCGAGCTATTGATGTTGTTCTTTAATTATTAATGCCCTCGTGGCAAACTCATTTTTCAGCATGATACTTGATCGAGTTTCGAACACCTGGTCACAAATTGCATTTTGTGAAACTGCTTTCTCATTAAAGTTAATAAAGAGAGTCGCTTTAGGCCATAAAACTGAATTTGAAAAGTCAGTAGCTTGGGAGAGAGTGGAGAGGCATGCTGCATGCAAAATGCAAAGTTGAGGTGTCTGAAGGCTATTGCGTCGCTTTTTTCGGTAGGCATGGAAGTTTCATCCTTTCGTTGTTACGTTTTTGTGGACATGGATTTCTCCTTCAGATGTGTTTTAGGCGTAAGATTTTTGTAGGCCCTGAACTTTTGGTTGTAAAGCTGTCGCACTGTAGAGATTTGCTGTATCAGTTGGTCTACTGATCTATACACCGTGAAGATTCAATAGTTTGTTTCATTGTGAAGTTTTTTATCAATTTCTTCGTTAGTAATGACTTAGGCAACAGATTGAAAGAATCTCTTAGGCCCAAAAACTAAATCTCAAGATCAGGCNCGTGCCTAAATTCAGAGGCCTTGAACTTTCGATGCGAGCTATTGATGTTGTTCTTTAATTATTAATGCCCTCATGGCAAACTCATTTTTCAGGATGATACTTGATCGAGTTTCGAACACCTGGTCACAAATTGCATTTTGTGAAACTGCTTTCTCAATTAAAGTTAATAAAGAGAGGCGCTTTAGGCCATAAAACTAAATTTGAAAAGCCAGTAGCTTGGGAGAGAGTGGAGAGGCATGCTGCATGCAAAATGCAAAGTTTGGGTTTCTGAAGACTATTGCGTCGCTTTTTTCGGTAGGCATCGAAGTTTCATCCTTTCGTTGTTACGTTTTTGTGGACATGGATTTCTCCTTCAGATGTGTTTTAGGCGTAAGATTTTTGTAGGCCCTGAACTTTTGGTTGTAAAGCTGTCGCACTGTAGAGATTTGCTGTATCAGTTGGTCTACTGATCTATACACCGTGAAGATTCAATAGTTTGTTTCATTGTGAAGTTTTTTATCAATTTCTTCGTTAGTAATGACTTAGGCAACAGATTGAAAGAATCTCTTAGGCCCGAAAACTAAATCTCAAAATCAGGCGAATTAGAGAAAATATCACATGAAAATGATCAAAAAGCTGTTGGAAACATTAAAATATACTATCGATACCCTTCCGCCACAAAAAAAGATGAATTATTCGAAGCTCGATTAGTGTTTGTATCGCACACTCGTATTTTTGCTGTCTACAGCATTTTTATCGAAGCTGGATTTAGAAAATTGTGAATTTGCCATTTTTTGGCCTGACCATCGCCTAACATCACGTCGTGGCCGTCCTATCAGTGTCCGGCCTATTCAGTATGCGACTGCAGGGGTAGCAGATCGAAGAAGAAAATCAGTGAGAACTGTCTATCAGTCTAAGTAGAACGTGAACGTTGAAAATTGTTTTAAACAGCTGCTTTATTTCTGGAAAATCTTCATTTGAAACTATAGTCACTGTGACTCGACAGGATCGATAGACAAGATACAGAAGAGACCGGAATGAGAGCACCAAAGATAATGGAATAGAGAGTCTCTATTCCATTATCTTTGGAGAGCACCAAGCAGTGCAAGTTGAAAATTGAAATTAGCCAATCAGAGAGCTTCAAAACCGAAACAATTTATTCTGTCAGTAGCGCAAAACTTTTCCTCAAAGTCAACCAAAAATTGTTTGGTCTACTGAGAAGACTTATTTCATATTTGCAGATTGCATAATGAGAAGAAAATGTTGACCGTAATTTCAAGAATAGCAATTCATGGAAGTCAATAAGATGTTTCTATTTCTAAGAATTTTTGTTCAATTCTTTTGTTTGTCCCTTGCGTGGTGTGATGAAGATCACGCTTCAAGTCAGAGGATTTCTCTCTCTGGTGACCTGAGAGCTATTTTTCTGTGAAAGTCATATCATCGTTGGCGTTCAGCTTAGCTTGCCATAACCGGAAAACGAGAATGCTGGAGGAAACTGATCTGAAAAATGCACCGTAATTACCCTCAAGAAGAAGCAAATATAAAGGACACAACATTTGCGTTCAACCCACAAATTTTGAGGAGAATGACCCGTGAGTAGCTTGTGTCCCAGACCTCGGCAGAACCGGGCCTTAAAGGGGCTTGGGGGCAAAGCCCCCAAGAGAATTTTTCGGGACCACGCCCTTCAGACTCTCGGAGAATGAGGGAAACGCCCTTTTTAAGAAAGTTATTTTAGAAAAATTGTTTAAATATTCCATGATAAGGCTATTAAGGAAGCGGTATTTACGGTAAACAATGAAGAGATTCGCTTTTACGAGTTGACTTACCCTGGGTGCCAGACTCTCTAAACATAAAAACAGAGAAACTGTTTTTATGTTAGAGAGGCTGGTACCCAGGGTAGAGTTGACTTTGAAAGTACGGACACAAAAATTTTAAAACATAGCCATGCATAAGAAAACTATTTTCTTATGTCTATGTTTTAAAGCAGGCATATGGCCATAAAAGTTGCTGTAAAGAGATTTTACAGCAATAACTAACTTTTGTCGAACGATATTTTTACGGGCCCCTCCGAGGCCCGGGGGCCCCGGAACTTTTAGCCCCTCCAACCCCCCTCTCGACGGTCCTGCTTTTCCCTTTGCCACAATGTAGGAGAGGCCTGTGAAAATGCCAACCTTGGTCCCTGGAAACTGGGCTAGGGTAGAAATTTGCGAAAAACACATATGAGCAATACACATATAGGAAAAGTTTGCAAAGATGCTCAAAGAGCAATAGTCTATAGATATTTTTCAGGAGAAGTTTGCGAAGAGTAATCGTAAAAAAGTACAGTTCAGTGCAGGTTAGTGAAAATGCGTAGCCATCGAAATTAAATCAAAGAGATAAAAACAAAGAAATATGACTGATATTGCTTCGAAAGTGTGTGGTTCTGAAATATATTATTTGTGGGAAGAGGAGCCTTTACAAAACTCAAGAGTGACGTGTATAGAGAGGAAGACAGGTGCATTCGAATCTATTGTTTATGGTAGATACAATCAAATTTATTGGCTTGTGACGTTTTAGTAACTGATAACTGTAATAATGATTGATAATCATAACTTCGTATGGCGGCCTAAATATTCAAGATGGCGCACACAATGGGAAAATATTGGCATTGTTTTCCTTGATTTCTCATCCGTTTAGTCATCGGTTTCTATTTCTTGATCTCCAATTTACGTAAGAGAAGTGCACAGTTTTATGGGGCAATCCTTTTCCCTTTCAGCAGTTGAAATGGGTTTAAATAATAATGATACCACGTAAATAAATAAATTAAAGTTTGTAAATAAAGAAAAGGTTCAAGATATTTGTGTTATTTTATCAATCTACGTAAGAAAAGTTCACGGTTTTATGGACCAATCCTTTTCCTTTTCAGCAGTAAAAATAGTTTTTGGAATGCTTGCAATCACGTCAAGGAATAGATTGAATATTGTTTGTCTACGAAAGGAGTAGGTCAGACTTATGACAAGACCTCTTTGTTTGCTATGCGACTGCAACAACAACCACTTACATGGTAAATTCAATACAACAAAATTTGGAGCAAAACAAAAAACCCAGGTTATAAGTAGAGTAGTGGATTTAAAATTCGTTTGATAGAATTTTGTCACCAATTTTCCGTACAACCTTCGAAAATTGTTTTTTACGTAAACGAATGAAAAAATTTTTGTAAGAAGAATATTTCAGTGAATTAAAGATTATAAATGAACGAATAATGCATTTTTAAGGTAAAATCAATAAAGTTATACTGTATTGGATAATTTGCATAATCCGCGTATTTTCACAAGCTGGCTGCTCATAAGCGAGGGGCATATCATTCTCCAAAAATTTCATGCACCTTTGGCAAAAATCTTTTTTTTTCAAGAAAAATCCTTGGGAATTCTGTCGTTTTAGAAATCTCGTACGCTTTTTCGGAAGGTGATGTACCCCTCGCTTATAAGAAACTCAACTATCAGATCGCTAAAGAATTAAGAAACTCGAGTTCTGGGACAAAATTATGTTTCAAGAAAATTTTGATTTTAGTCAAAGAAATCCTTAACATCGGTACTTGAGTAATGTCTAATTGAAAAGGTTTCAACAAATTCAAAAATTTCTATCAGGGCAGAGGAAATAAATATGAAGATTTTGAAGGAACTCGTCTCTGAAGGAACTCGAAAGAAACTCGTATAAGAACTCTGACTACTTAAAATATTTCTTATAAAACGATGCTTGTCCCGTGTGCCGAGAACCTGCTGTATTTTCATTCAACATACGAAAATTTTGTAAAATAACACGAAAGCTCTACGTAAATGAAAAATTGAAATTCATAGACAAATGTATGACGTTTTAAAATAACTTACATGCCATGATGATGCAATCAATTTTCGTTCAACGTAAGACATTTTTCATGATAACCCTTTGCGTGAATGAATAAATTTAAGTTTATATTTAGAAATGAAGATAGAAATAAGTAGATCAATAGAAGAATGAAGAATTTTTTTTGGATTAAATTTCATAAGATCATGAGCTAATCCTTTTTGTGTTGTGCACATTTTTGAAATGTTTTGCAGAGTGATATCCTTACGTAAATGAATATGAAACGTAGGCCTAGCTCCATTATGTAGATAGGAGTCGAGGCTGGTTCCCAGTTCCCGCAGTGTTTTTGTTTTTGGCCTATGTGTCATGCAAAGTCAGCAATACTTGTCGAAATGTGCCAACTTTCAGCATGGTCATAAGAAAAACTAATATGACTATGCTTTCAGGGAGATAGACCCCCTCTGCCTTGCTGAAAGGGAAGTCATTAGCTGAAAAATATTTGATCTTGGGCGGGCGAAAATGCACTTTGTACCACCCAATGGGCCCACTCTATTTGACCTAGGAGAGAACCTGCACGTCCAAACGCTGGGAATACGCCAAAAGATCTTCCTTGTAAATTAACACTATTTGAAAACTTTCCAAAAGCTTTTAATTTCGTGGTAATTTGATTAGGCCCGCCCACATACACGATAGTTGCAAACTGACCAATCTGCAAATCAAAGCAATAATTGAATGTCTGACACAGTTGCAAACAACCACTTTACCTACAAGGTCAAATTTATAGAATTTTGCTCGTTCTATTCTGGTAGCAATTATCCCATCGGTTCTATTTTTGGCTCATTCAACAACATTGATGAATGGAAGTTAGTAAATTGCGGGACAAGATTATGTCTGTGGAAAATGCAGTTTTAGGCCTGGCCAACAACGTGAAAGGACTGAGCAAAGCTTCGTTTGGAAAGCAACTGAGAAAACCTCGTTAGTTCAGTTCAGTTCAGCTCAGTTTAAATTTAAAATTACACTACGGACAAAAAATTTTCTAAAATACATACAATTAACTAGAGTAACAAATTACAACAGATTACAAAAATGACAAATTTTACAATAAGAGTACATAGAATTTTGTATGGAGAGGAATTCCTTAAGGACGAGCTCTCTTAGTAGGTAGACTAATCGAGGAGAGAGAGCACGCCCTAGGCTAAAAGCTTATCATCCAAATTATGAAATCTCTGAGTGTTTAGATTGATCAATGTAAGGAAAAGTTATCTTTTTATTCAGGACTGGTACTTAGTTGAGAACAGATGTTACAGCGTAGGATATGCCTATTTCCTACGTGACGTGACGTGAAGCAACAATTGCAATAGACTGATTATCTAAGTCTCTTGTACCCTGGTAAACCTTAGGCCTGTGCCTTTTTGTCCCTTGTTTCCGTGCGTTCACTGATTTGATGATATCATTTGGTCAATATGGACTCATAATATTACTCTTGAAAAGTTAGCCCCCTTTAGGCCCGCGTAGAGACCAATCAAATTGCTAGGATTTAGCTTTCAACCAATAAGGAGGCGTTATTTAAATAGTTGTTGTTGTTGCACACAATAACGGTTGATACGGCCNCTACGTGACGTGACGTGAAGCAACAATTGCAATAGACTGATTATCTAAGTCTCTTGTACCCTGGTAAACCTTAGGCCTGTGCCTTTTTGTCCCTTGTTTCCGTGCGTTCACTGATTTGATGATATCATTTGGTCAATATGGACTCATAATATTACTCTTGAAAAGTTAGCCCCCTTTAGGCCCGCGTAGAGACCAATCAAATTGCTAGGATTTAGCTTTCAACCAATAAGGAGGCGTTATTTAAATAGTTGTTGTTGTTGCACACAATAACGGTTGATACGGCCTAGAGTTCTCGTAGCTGCGATGGATCTATTTTGTTTCCACAGAGGAAGATTACTGCTTGAAAGGTATATATTTTGCGATTGATAGGTCAAGAAAACATCATTCTTTATACCAAAAGTTTGCTTTTCAATTTTAAGCTCTTTAAACCAGACTTTGAAGCGATTTTGTTGAGTGTACGAGAACTCCCGCTGGTTTAGGCCATTTTCAAAGGGGCTGACTAGGCCAATTCTCAGCTATTACCTAACAGAAGCTAACTGAAGCAAAACCCCAATCGGTACACGACGGTTTATGACAAAAACGTAGCATACCTAAGTATTTGTATTAGTTGACTGTCGATTGAAGCTTACAGGGGCGTCGCCAGACCTATAAAATGGGGATGGACTTGGTAAAGAGTTAAGTTCCAAAAGGTTCCCAGCCATTTTTATACCGTTTTAACTTAGGAGAGAAAACTGAGGTGACCATGTCCACCCCAGTCCACTCCTTGGCGACGCCCTTGGAAGCTGGAATCGGATCGTACGAATTCGTCGAATCCTGTAAACTTCTTATTTCCATGAATAAAGCCCTCCCAGGGGTGTTACTAAACAGGGGATACTCAGCATTTTTAAGCTTGGAACAAAAGAACATCGACGAACTTTAATTTCTTCTCACCTGGAAAAAGGGAATAAAAAAGCTCTGGGAGAAGCACAAGGGAACTTTGAAACTCCACGAGGGCCTCCCTCATTGATAGGAAGCGAAACCGAAACTCCGTCGCTCGGACACCAAAACCTTCCTGCAAACTTTCTCACTTTCAAACTTTCTCACAACTATTAGACTTGCATGCGTTCTAGCGGAGAGAAGGTGGAACTTACAAAACAGGTTTGTTACGATTTCAAAGACACTTTAGTTCCTTGCACTGCAGACACCAGACGAACACAGCAAATTTGCGGTAAAGATGCTCAGAGGTAGCCGAGTATTAGTGGGAAAACTCCGAATTTTTACATAGAGTTTGTTTTGAGTTGAAAGACGCTCCTACGTCCTTAGCAGGATTACGGCAAAATTGCGCAGAGCTAGCAGAGTTTCTTGTTTCTCAACGGAAGAACTTTACTTTTAACAAAGAGTTTGCTTTGAGTTTAAAGACACTACGTCCTCGCAGGATTACTGCAGATAGCGGACAAACACGGAACATTTGCGTCAAGTTGCTGAGAGCTATTAGTAGAGTTTCTTGTTTCTTAGCGGAAAAACTCCTATTTTTAGCAGAGAAGTTTTTTTAATTTGGATTACATTTCATTTCCTTGCTGGGGCGAACACAGAAAATTTGCGGCAAAATCGCTCAGAGCTAGCAAGCTTTCTTGTTTCTTAGCGGAAAAATGCCTTATCTCTTAAAACATTTTGTGTTTCGATTTTCAAAAGCATATGTTTTCCGTGCAGAATGACTGCAGACCAAGAAGAAGCCAACAAAACAAAGGATTTATTAAAGGCATCAATTCTAATGAAGGCGACACCATATTCAGCCGAATCATCACCGGCAACAAGCATATTTGAAGAGATGGAAGTGAAGGAGGAGGAAGATGAAACCGGAGTCCAACCCGAAAGAACTCCAGAGGTAAACAAGATTTCGCATGAACATTTCGGTGTTTTAGTAGTAAAAGTTTCTTAATTAGTTTCTTATTTTGTGAGGCCTAAAATTGCGTTATGGTTCAAAGTTGAGCAATCTTTATGCTTTATATCCTGCTTCAGAGGAGCTAGAGAAAGGGATCGAAAGAAACGTCTTCCGCAGAATGATATAATTTTCCTCCGCAGATGCTTACAAGCTGAAGCATAACCACAAAATGAAAATAACTATGGTGTCTAACTTCCCATGCTTAGAGTATGAATTCAGCTTTATTCAATTTTGCTGCGCGTACTGCTTCGCACCACGAAATCGTATCAAAAGCGAATTCAGCTTTCGACAATTTTCGATATAAAACTCCACTCCCCCTTCACTTTTATTCCAACACCCCTCTTAGTAATTCTTGAAAAATTTAAATGGTAGTGGAGATGATGTTTGAATAAATGTAAAAAAGAAACATGTTAAGCAAAGAAAACGACTATTTTCTCAATTTTTCCAACCTCTCCCCCATTGTTCCAACCCCCCGTTGATTATT
>REGL01000417.1:26324-44418 GCA_004194395.1 Aurelia aurita complex sp. Pacific | reverse complement strand
AAGAAAACGACTATTTTCTCAATTTTTCCAACCTCTCCCCCATTGTTCCAACCCCCCGTTGATTATTATATTGAACCATCTCCAGCCCCCCCCCATTTTTCTCACCCCCTTCCGTTTATTCGGTACTCGAAAACACATTTGAAAGTGGGAGGACTAATGCAGACATTATTTTTTTAGGAGGAGGAACGATATCGAAAAAAGAAAGAGCTGAATCGATTAGCAGCGCAAAGAAGTCGAGAAAGAAGACGACAACTAATAAAAACTCTTGAAGAGGTTGGTGTTTTTTCCCTTTCATTACAAACGGTATTCTGTCAGCAGAGTACAGAGCAGAGTTGAATAAGTTTGAATACAGGACTAAAGTTCCACAAGCTTTATTTAGGGCATGTGTCAGTCATGAGTAAGACATGGCCTAAAAACGACCTATCGCCAAAAATAAGCCTTGGATAAATATGTTTTTCTTCCTCAAACTTATCAAATCAACGTTCAATGAACAACAATTTGTCCAGTCCTCTGGGGCCTTCTACTCAACAGTAGTGCTTCTAAGTTGTCTTTAGTAAAAACGCCGCAAAAACAGTTAACAAAAGATGGCCAACAAAACACGACTGAATATTGAAGTGTGACAGCATCCAACCCTGCATTTGCCACAAAACCATTGTCGTTAGCCACAAAGGGAGGACGGACCGAGTCGTATTTGAAAAATTCCATATAAGGCTACGCTGATTGGCGTTTCCTTTGTGCTAGGCGTTGTGTAATTAGTAGATACAAAGACTTCTTTGGCATGAAAATACCTTCAAAGAGCGACAAAGATTTAAAGATTTTACTGCTTGGGGAGAAAGAGTGCTCTGTTGACGTTCAAAACAATCTGCCGTTAATATCACTCAAGTGCAAGGGTGTACGACGATATGTTTGCTATTTATCTTCAGATTTGACTTTCAATCGTTTCTTAATACTGACAATGCTGTCCAAACACGGTGCTAGAATTTTTGGGCCATCCCTGGTACTTAGTTTCTTATAGACTAGTCTCTTTTGCTCTTATCTATCAAAAACAAGTCCAGGGACACCGGACGGGGCACATTTTTAGGGGGAGGCAAAATTGCAAATTTGAGGGCAAACAATTTTTGAGAGGGCACGAGAGGCGGTCGCCCCTCAGTGCCCCCTTCTCCGGCCTTCCTGAATGATTTTAGCCTTGCTACAGCTTGTAGGGAAAACAAACGCAAAATATTATGTAAATAATGTTTCGAATCTTGTTTCTTTTTCACGTTTTGCCTGTTCACCGGAGACTAAGGTTCTTTTATTTTTGTCAAACAGCAAGTCGACCAGTTAGAAAAATACAACTCATCGATGGTGAATGAAATTACCAGCATGCGGAGGGAACTTGCACAACTCGATTACATGTTGCAGAACCATCAATGCGTGATGATGCAATGACGTCATTATGATGACGTCACAATGACATAAACAAAGCAAGAATCGATGAAATCGAACGTGGAAACGTGGAAGCTTAACATTCATTCAGAATGAATCAGCGTTTGAAATCTGTGGGATTTCAGCAGTTCAAAAGATGGAAGTGACATTCTACAAGAATGATGCATTTATAAGATTATTTATTGTTTGAAAAGACGCCGGCATGAACATGAAAAAATATACGTAAGAAACGTTCCCATTGCTTAATTAAAGAGCTATTGTCACCCAGGGTACTTTGCGAGCACGTTGAAGTTTGTGACTGTCCGTAAAATCACATTTGGCCTAAGCGGAAGCCATGGATCCACATTGCAGTAGTTGCAAAAGTTTTAGTTTAGTTGAACTGTGCCATGATCATATAAATAAGACACATACCGATCCAGCTTCAAGCTTTAACTACTTTTGTTTATAGCTATGTTCATTGTAATTGTTTTGATCTGTTATGTTTAGTTAGTACCTCGTCTAGCTGTTGAACTGTATAACCGAAGTGTTATGGCAGGCTATTTGAGATTGAAATTGAAATTGAAATATCAGTTCGACTGCTGCACTGCACTGTAGATCCATAGTTTCCGTGTACAGTAAAAACCCGCATGAAAGAACCTAGTTTTATAAGAACCTTGAGGCTGAAATTCAATTATCAGAACTTTTTAAACAAGAACCCACAAGAGGCTGACATCTCTAAAGGTTCTTGTATAATAGTGTGATACATGGTGCTGTACTTGAAAACTGCAAAAATTTTCATGATGTAAACTTTATCAAAAAGAAACATATTGAAAATTATTCAATTCTAGAAGGAATGCACTGGCTTGTGTAAAAACACATTTGCACTGTAGCAACTATAAGCACCTTTTTAAGAACCTTACTACCCTGGGTACCAGAGCCTCAAAATTAGAAAGAAATTGAAAATTTGGAAATGGAAGAGAGAAGGAAGGAAGGAGGACTTTCTTTCCTTCTTTACTTTTATTTCTATTCTTTTATTTTTTGGCTCTGGTACCCAGGGTAGAACCTTACAGGCTGGACTTGAGTATGGCATCGGTTTATCAAGTACCTCGTTCAGGCTGCCTGAAGAAAACCTAGGTTCAAGAAAACCTAGGTTCATTTATGCGGGTTTCTACTGTAGGCCAACTTTGATTTTCAGACAGTCTGAAATTGTAGCGTACTTGTTGGGGATACGAACAGGCTAAGTTGTGAGCCTCGAGGAATCCCCCAAAAAGGGCTCCAGATCGCATGCGCAGTACTGATTTACTTCACTTACGTAATATGCAAATTAGCTTGACCGTCGAGAACACGGGAAGGAACAAAAGCAGTGATGCGCATGACAACGTGAGCCCCAACGTCGATTCGCTCTCAACAAAGCTGAAACACAATGTATCAAAACAATAGGGTCAGCACTTCATCTCCCCAACAAGTACCTGCAAAGGACCATGCGTGACAAAGGCACTTTGGGAGTGCTATATTTTAATTCAGACAATTGATTTTGAAAAAACTGTATATTTGTAACCTAAAAAAATGATATTTTAAAGTTATCTGGAAACATAAGGTGTGTTTAATTGATACAAATGCTGAAACCGGTAGACTTGATAGAGCCTTCTGAATCTTCTGCTCCAAGAAGAAGGCATGGCAGACCAAGGGTGTTAGGACACGGATGTTTTGATTACGAATTTGTTTACCTTGTTTTGATCTTTGTCTTGTTTTCTTGTCTTTTTTCTTCTCTGTTTCCTCTTCAACTGATGTGTGCAACTGAACGGTTTCGGCCTAAATGCTTTGTGTTATTTGAATATATCTTCGCCTTCGCAGAAGAAAGGTTTCAAACCGAAATGCCATACTAAATACTTAGTACACTTTAGTATTTGGTATGGCATTGCGGTTTGAAACCTTTTTTCTGCGAAGGCGCGCTAAGACACAGGAATACAAGGAAGATATATTCAAATAACACGAGGCATTTAGGCCGAAATCGTTCAGTTGCACACATCAGTTAAGAGGAAACAGAGAAGAAAAAAAGACAAGAAGACAAGACAAAGATCAAACAAGGTAAATAAATACGTAATCAAAACATCCGTGTCCTAACACCCTTGAGCAGACTTTGGAAAGATTCTCGTTTTCATTGGTTTTCATCATGCTGAATCCACTACTTGCTGTTTTTTTTTTAAGATTGTTATGGTCGATTGGGAAATAAATTTCCTTCTTTGCGAAGTCTACTGTTTTCAGAATTTGATAGATTTGGAATTGGAATGACCAATAAAACACACCCAGAAAATCACCATTTTAGCCACATTTGCCATCCCCATTTATTTTAAGTTTATTTTTTAATTGTTCATATGGCAGTGATCACCTCGAGGTATGTGAAGGGTCTCTCTGGGGAGCAACTGCGCTGTAAAAAAGACAACAGTGCAGAGGAGGCAAGGAAAACAGAGTAGGCCTAAATATGACGGCATTTGTTTGGTTCTTTTGTTCACGGAGCCCACAACTTGTTGAATTTCGTACGCAACCCCTACTCAATGACTAACTTTCTCTGACATGAATGTTTCGTTTGTTGAGGTACAGATAGAAAATCAATAATTTAAATTCGCAACTGAATTGATGAATCTGGAGCCTTATAATCAACAGGGGCTAAAGGCCAAGGGCTAAATATGGGGACCAAAGAAACCTCATTAATTCATAAAATAACAAAGATTGTTCAGGGGCTCCATGTCCTCTCTGTTTCATGATAAAAAATCTGAATATTTGCGAGGTTTTCTAGCAATTTCAAAATTGATAATCATTCTCTATTGCGTTCCTTGTTGCCTTCAAATTTTTCACAAAGTGTTTGTAATTTACGATTTTCCCAGTGTCCTGGAATCCCAAAACAACCTTCAACCGTATCCTTAAAATTGTACAAATTTCTTCAGTTATTTAAAGCTACATTTCCAGTTAAATGTATAACATAGTTCTTAATTTTGTATACATGAAGAGTTAGTTTTTGAAATAAATATTGTACGTAGTAATCTATATTTAATTAGCATATCTTTGCTGGTTTGACATATTTTTGCTGTATCATTTTGTGCATAACGCTATATTTAATGACTAACAATCACCGCTTATAAGAACCTACTATTAGTAAACTTCTTCGAGAGCCAGGCTGCAGTAGGTTCTTTTCTCAAAAGTACTAAGACTAATTTCGAGGTATAAAGGTTCTTATTCGAAGGGTGCCTAGTGTAGGCCTTTTCAGTGTCTTTACCAAAGATCTTCAACCCAGTTACCTGTTTTGGCAAAGTTGTTATTGACATAATAACTAATTCTAAGCTTACAAACAGCAAAGGAAGAGAAGGAGATTCAAACTTTAACAGCTATAAATTGGATACAAATGAACTTGATAAGGGCAATCAAACATCAACTTTGCAATAAGAACATATTTTTCATGAAACTGAAACATAATTTAGGAAAAACAAGCCTCTGGGTTCTTATTTGTGTAGGTTCTTATATGCGGGTATTTACTGTATAACCCGTTAAGCTGCATGCAGAATAGTAGTTAAATGATTTAAATCGGTGCATGACATTGCATAAGACATGATCGTACACGGATAACAAAAGGGTAACGCATGGGAAACGCATTGGGTAACACGGTACACATGTTCTTCCTCAAGAACAATTCATGTCACTGGCAAATCATTTATCTGTTCTACCGGGTGTCCCAAAATGATGTATTATTGTTTGATTGCTTGCATGTCCATAACCAGTTAACTGTTTTTCAAAAACTTTGTTTTATTTGATTGCCTAAAGGCTAATTATATTTTAAGATGTTGGTTGTGGTTTTTCGACGGCGTTTTCTTGTCGAAAAGAAGATCGATAAACCTGCCCAAATTCAAAGCTTAGATGGCATGAGAAAGAAACGGTCTACTGTTCNTTTAAATCGGTGCATGACATTGCATAAGACATGATCGTACACGGATAACAAAAGGGTAACGCATGGGAAACGCATTGGGTAACACGGTACACATGTTCTTCCTCAAGAACAATTCATGTCACTGGCAAATCATTTATCTGTTCTACCGGGTGTCCCAAAATGATGTATTATTGTTTGATTGCTTGCATGTCCATAACCAGTTAACTGTTTTTCAAAAACTTTGTTTTATTTGATTGCCTAAAGGCTAATTATATTTTAAGATGTTGGTTGTGGTTTTTCGACGGCGTTTTCTTGTCGAAAAGAAGATCGATAAACCTGCCCAAATTCAAAGCTTAGATGGCATGAGAAAGAAACGGTCTACTGTTCCAGTCAACCTTTTAGATGTAATGCAAAAGGCTGAACTCGTAATCGTATGCTCTGAACTCAGTACTAACTGAATTCGTATTCTCTGAACGACATATATTCTCTAAACGACTTAAAAGTTCAGCCTTTTGCATCACATCTAAAATGTTGACTAGGAAAGAAGGTCAATTCTTTTTCATGCAATCTAAGGCTTGAATTTGAGCAGGTTTGTCAATCTTCTTTCCGACTTGAAGACATCAGCCTAAACCACAACCAATATCCTCAAATACAATTTAGGCTTTCGGAAATCGGACAAAATAAAGTTTTGAAAATCGGTTATTTGGTTATGCATATATAAGTAATCAAACGATAATACATCATTTTGGGACACCCGGTATTATATACCAGTCGGAAACTGTTTACAGTTCTGCCACCAATCTGTAATATTTTCAGCTGTTTACAGTATCGGTACCCTGGGTACCAGCCTCTCTAACATAAAAATGTTAGAGAGTCTGGTACCCAGGGTACAGTATCGGGTGAATCAGAAAAATGCTTAAAAGTTTAAAAGACTGTAGCTCTCCAAGCATTGAAAAGGTCGAAAAGGAAGTCTTGTTGCAAGTCCAGCTACAAGGGTATTACTAGTTTATAGGAACCTTTTAAATGGTTTGAGAGCCACCTTCTTTCAAATATCCAAACATTTTCTTGTTCACCCGGTGTTTGAATTGATCTTATTTGTTTTTATTAATGACTTGTTATGAATGTTGATGTTGTATGAAAAGAATTGCTGTTGATACAAGACGTGAAATAGAAATTTATGCCCATTTTGTCTTTTTGCTATTTTTCCTTCTTCGTAAAGCAAAGCCAAGAGACTTTACAGTAGAATTGACCAACAAATTCTTGGAAATGATAAGGCATATTTTCATCATTCGATAATGCCAAATGCATCAGTTTCAGTTTTATTTTTGGAACCTTTTCTGCTGATTTTAAATGAGAATCTTTTGCATTATCAAATCAGTTAATCTCCTTCGAAAACGTACCTTCCAGGTCAATCGAGGAAATGATCTAGCAGCATTTCCTGTTGAGTAAGGGGAAGCTGGAAGCTTATAGAAAACAACAGTTTTCGGAAGGTCCTGTAAGTTAGTATACGTAAGGGGACACTCCTGTAACTTATCAAAGATAGCTTTGACATTTCCTTGTGTTGCCAGCGTAAAGTTAATCCCAAGTGATCAAAAGAAGGAACCAGAAAAAAGTTTCACTCTCTCTCTTCAGGTACTGGCCCCTACTTTCCTCGGTGTTTGAATTGATTGGTCAACCGCTTGCTTTTCTACATAACGGCCTTCCCCAGTTTCCAATTCTCTATCGCCCAATGCTGTTGCATTTTATAACTCTCAGTTCCTATTACAATGCTATTTGTATGATTAAGAATCCAGTGTGTGGATTAATTAATAATTCAAGGAGTTCAAATCTGCTAGGTTCATTTAAGTGTCCTGTTGCCCGTGATTTTGGCGGCAAACTCAGTTCCAGGTCTCATTTGTGCCCAGACCTCTATGATAACTCTCATTTAGGCCCACTGAAAACAGAGGAGGGAAAAACGGCAATGCAAGGAGAAAGCAAGGCAAAGAACAAACGGTAAGCAAAGAGTAATAGTATTGAAAGGCTTTCCAAATTCTGTGGAGACAGTTGATCATTTCCACTGCTTGCATTTTAGACCAGTTAAATGAGAGGAAGTAAAGTCGTTGGACTCGATTTAAATAAGCCTCATCATCACGACCTCACCACAAAAATGCCACATGCGCCTAAATGCAAAATGACCGATTCGTTATTGGATCTTCAGCAGAAGGATAAATCACAGATCAACAACAAATGCAATGAATAGACTCTATTTATTTGAAAATATTTATTTAAGGTTTCATTACTTCTTTCTTCTCATGATGAATACTATTCCGAGAAGGGACCTGGTCTACCCTTGCTTGCCAGGGTGAATCTCTTCATTGCTCTGCGCCGAATATTTCCGAGGGGAATGACTTTGTGCGCCAGTGTGCGCCAAAAAATAATTGATATCTATTGTTTAATACAATGAGACATTGAATTGCCCATTGTCTTAGGCCTCTTTCTACGCCAGAAATTTCCGCCAAAAATCAGATGAGTTCTTTCCCTGCGCCGAAGATCTTCCGAAAATAGGCACTCAGATTCACCCTGGCTTGCTTGGTCCTGGTGAATCTCTCATATGTTTTGTTGCACAATTATGCAAAGGTGAAGGTGAAGTTGCGGTTTTTAGCACCAAGCGCTGGGATCACAGAAGTAAGTAAGTGCTAATTGAGTCTGTGACCCTTTGTCATGACGCTCAAGTGGTGGGGCTCTACCAGGTATCGAACCCTGTCCGCCTGACTGTTCTGGCTGCAAAGTCAGAGGATTAAGCCACTGCGCCACAACACCTTCAATGTAACTGAAAGTGAAGCCGCAATTTTTAGCACCAAGCACTGAGATTGAAGAAGGCAGAAGTAGAGGAGAAGACCTTGTCAAGTCTGCAACCCCTTGCCATGACACTCAATGTGGCTCAATCTTTCTGCTTGACTGTTCTCAGTTCTGGCTGCAAACTCCATGGTGGAAAGTTCGTTTTCGCTATGCCAAATGTTTACGCCACGCCATTTGTCTAAAGACAGGCCTATTTTTTCTCCATTGTTCTTGATGTCGCTCCATGCCAAAGATATTTTGCAGAACATACATGTTTTCCAGCGTGGTGCAAAGTCAGAGGATTACACTACTGCGCCACAACACCTTTCAACTGTGCCAAACCCTTCTGTGAAACTCACAACATTGATATTTGGGAAAATGCTTGGTGTGGTGTTTCAACTATCTTACAATCTTTCTTTGAAGGTGTTGTGGCGCAATGGTGTAATCCTCTGACTTTATAGCCAGAACAATCAGGCGGGCAGGCTTCAATACTGGGTAGAACCCCTCCACTTGAGCGTCATGCCAAGGGGTCATGGACTTGATTAGGTCTCCTTTACTTCTGCAATCCCAGCACTTGATGGTCAACTGCAACTTCACCTTAACTTTCTTCCGTAATTCATTATATGATTAACATTACTGAAGGTTGTTCATTAAAATTGCTTGGTAAGAAGATTCACCAAGGCCAAGATTTACATCAAAGTCACAGTCTTACAGCTCCCTTCAAGGGAAATGTGACCTGTTAGTGTACACAGCAAGCCAGTCTGCAGCTTAGGGTGGGAGCATAATATACTTGCTTTCAAGTCCACTCTTTAAATTTGATGTAGAAACAGAGCTTCCCCCAGCATTGAAACTGTTGGTCATGGAAAACATTCTGAAAATTTGTTGCGATATTCTGCAGACTGGACAGCAAAGCTAAATGTATACTATTTCATATCCATATTATATAATTTAAAGTTACATCAATCTTGAGGTGTTTTATCTATATACAGTTAATACATTCACTCAAAGGCATTTGCAAGTTAGATAATTTCAACATTCTAAGGAGATAAGACTTTATGTTTATCATACACAATGCAACATTGCTTCCAACATATTTAGTTTGTGAAACAAAAAGAAGCACAGAATTGATATATATTCATATAGATTTTGATGAAACTTAATGCTCCTACAGTGTAGACCTTTTTCACATTAGCATGGCAAGAATTCCCATGTATGGATTGTTAAGAATTTTCAAGAATGGTAGGAAAGGCTGTAACAATTTTCAAACAAAAACTATCAAGAAAATGAATATTTTAAAGAATTCTTAAGAAGTCTTGAAAGTTCTCAGGCAAGAAACAACGCTAATGTTTTCAAGGGGATTCCAGATTTTAAGCTTAGATTTAGCCATCTAAACTCACTAACATTCAGCCTGCCATTTCAAGTCAAGTCTGGCCCACCATCTTTGCTGATGGAAGCAATGTTGTTATCCAACTATCAGTTAGATAAGAAATTTATGTCTATCAAGCCATTGATAAATTTTAGTTCAAACCTCTTTACAGTACAGGCCTTGCACACATTAACATGGTTTTCCTGCCTAAGGATTCTTGTTTAGGAAAATGTACATTCTTCCATATGGCTCAAGAATTCTTAGCATAATGTAAGGATTGTTGTTGTGTTAATGTGCACAAGGCTTGTAGCGTAGACATGCCCCTTTGACACCCATTTGCACATTTGATGTTTCGTTTTCCTCATAGAATTACACAATGGGATGCTTTTCAGCTGATGAAAATTGGGAGAGTGTATCTAACCAGGAAACCTCCTCTTTTGTGAGTGTATTTGTCTGTTGTTTATTGATGCCACTTGTGTTTTCTTGTTTTTAGCTGGAAAAACTAAAAAAAAAACAAGATAGTTCGTTGGTTTATAGTTAACATAAGAAAATTTCCTTGAAATTTCCTTGGACTTGAAATTTCCTATGAGATGATGTTTGCTCTCTGGCTAAAAATGGTATGATGCCCTCAGCTCAATGGCATTTAAGGATCTAAAAACAAGATAGTTCGTTGGTTTATAGTTAACATAAGAAAATTTCCTTGAAATTTCCTTGGACTTGAAATTTCCTATGAGATGATGTTTGCTCTCTGGCTAAAAATGGTATGATGCCCTCAGCTCAATGGCATTTAAGGATCTAGCCATGTTATTAAGATAGTATACACCCAGTTGATGTCGGGTAGGATTAGAGCTTATTTTAGAGTTGAGCTAGAGTTCAGTTCATATTTAAGTTATACACTGTGTTCTCCTTCAATCACAGACGCAATATACAATGTACTTGAAACCCTATAAATGCCCTGTTTTGTGAAATATATTTCTCAAAATATTTGTTTTCAATACATGATTTCGTGGTTTTCTCAGAGAATAGCAAAATAACAATTTATTTTGATCTTTGACACAAAATCGGATGCATAATTAAGTTTGACTATTTTTCAAAATGTGCAATTTCGAACACTGAAAATTATGTGGTAAACGTGAACAGAAAATTAGAGTGATATTTCATAAGGAATTGGCAAATTTCTACAAGGATTCTAGGCAGGGAAATTTCTCAGAAGTGCTAAGGAGTTGCCCAACCTTTGATTTTATGCTTGATTTTTACTCTAACTCTTTACTCTAAACTAAATTTTACTTGATTTTTAAATCGACAACGGTGATTCAAACTAGGCTTGGAAACATTTTCTATTTTCACCAATGGGTAAATGACATGGTTCGAAGCCTTATTTCTGAGTAAAATGAATGTTTTTCAATGACAGATTCTTAATCTGCATAGTTGATTTAGCTGTAACCAAGGAAAAAATTTGACTTTAAATCGTTCTAAAAATAGCTTTTTCATGACTTCATAAAGCTTTTGGTAATTTAGTCAAAATTAAAAAAGCTATAGATCTTTCTGAAGCTCTAATCAAATGCAGTCTGACTGCAATATTTTCAATTGCATTTTACTTACCTGCAAAGTGTAACACTCATATTAGTTATAAAAAGTGTCAGTTATTGACGTCATAAAAATGGACATTTTCAGTGAAAGTAGAAGATGTTTCCAATTCTAGTTTGAATCTCCATGGTCGATTTAATAGAAATGACGCATAAAATAAAAGTTTAGGCAGATCCTTAGTTCGTTTGAGAACTTTCCCTGGCCTAATCTGAAGAAAAATAACTTGACATACCTGGTCTTTTAACTGGTGGCCTTTTCAGTCTTCTCTTCGCTAACAGTGTCATTTTTTGTTCATTTAGTCTTTTCTGTTCATTCTCCTCTCTTTGATTCAATGCAGTTGATGCCTCATTGTAAGCCATGGCATAGTCTTTCTGCAAGAGATCTTCTGCCATCTGGTATATGTTTCCTTGATCTAAGAAGCAACATGGAGGAATGTCATGGTGGTCAAGCGAGTTGAAGTATTCACATACCGGTAAGTGAATTGTCAAAATTCTCCTCTTCCGTAACCCGATGACTAAACGCATATGCAAATGTTGTCTCATATCTAGCTTGGCAGTCGCGAAATAGGCTGCTTAGGCCTTGTTTAAACATCGGCTTTTTGCCGTGTCGAATCGAACTGTATTAAAAACGGCAGAATCTGCCGTGTCTAAAAATTTGATTTAAACCTCGTTTTTGCCGTGTCGGATTGAAATTAAAATGGTTAAAATGGCGATTTTTCAAATAAACAAGCACAGTGGCTGATCACACGTAGAAACCACGGACCATGGCCTAGAATTGATTAATTAAACGCAGCAGAAACACGATGTTTAAATCAAGTCGTTTTTCTGCCGTTTGATACCACAGAGCTGGTGAACTCCTGCCATTTGATCTATACTCAATGGCAGGTGATTTAAACATAGTTTTCATGTCGAATTTAATTGACACTTAGACATTTTCAGCAGTATCTATTAAATTCGACACGGCAAAGAAACGGTGTTGAAACTGGGCCTTAGTTTCATTTTTTCCGAACGAAAATCAAACTTTTCCCCGAGATTGATATTGCGAGCATTCTTTTCTTTAGGTAATTTTCCTGTCCGTTGAGAACACTTTGGTGACACACGGGTTTCAGCATGGTCTTTACTTTCTGGTGTGTTTCATCTACAAAAACTTCTGTAAAAGTAAAAGGTTTGAATACTTTTACGGAATCTGTTCTCGTTATTTGCTATATCATCATTCAGTATGCAAATACCGGGTGTCCCAAAAAAATGTATACGGATTTGGTTGACTCCAGCGCTGTGAATTTAGCTTCCATCAATGTTTAATCGCTCTAAAAATGTTCCTCGATAGTTAACTTGAACATAGATACCTCGTTTGTTGATATTGGTATTTTGAGAGCAGACATGTTAATCTTGAAAGCTCAAATTTGCTTCTTCCAGCAAACCAGAGCTTTAGCCTTTTGACCTAAGCAATTTCTTAAGGCACAGCGTATAAATCAACGATAGCCCTGATAAAATTTGAACAAAAATTAAATCTTATGTTATTCTGTTTTCCAGAAGTCACCCCCCCCCCGGTCACCCATTGGGAAGTTTCTTAATTTTTCATTAATTTCAGTTCTTAATTTCGATGTGCTTCAGGAATTTGCTTAGACCAAAAGGCCAAAGCTTCTGGCTTGCAGGTGGACGCAACTTTGAGCTTTCAAGATTCATATTTCTGCTCTCAAAGCACCAATACCAACAAACGAGGAGGTATCTATGTTCAAGTTAACTATCGAGGAACATGTTTAGAGTGATTAGTCATTGATTAAAGCTAAATTCACATCGCTGGAGTCAACCAAATCTATTTTTGGGACACCCGGTAGAAGTTTTGTCAAATATTGCAGCCTTCCTAGATTCATTTGTTTTGCGCTATTGACAGAAAGATTCGTCAGTTGAGGAAAAACCTTCAGCTCCGGGTGAAACCATCTTGGAAATTTTTCCTGCTACTTTTAGCAATCAAGAAAGATTTCTTTCTTGATCGTTTGATTCCTTTTCACTCAAAAGACTTCTCAGAAAAGTACTCTTTCATTGAAACGGTTTGAGAAATTTTTCTAAATTCAAATTCGATTGAATAAGCCTTCTTAGAAATACCGAAAACTCCAAGAAGCTAGAATACGGAAGTATTCCGAGAAATTAAATACGCTTACCGTAAACATGGTTCTGAGCAGCAGAACCTACATGTACATTTGAAGTATCCGGAACTGCCCTCATCAGCATATCTTTCTCCCTTTGATCATTCTTCTGGTTGAAATAATATGCCATATCTGACGTCTTTGCTTGTTGTTCTCCAGCTAACGATGAAAAATCTGGCCTGGCTGTGCGAGAAACGAATGTCTCACTTGCCTCAGGCATCTCTTCAAGCTTCTTTTCTGGTGTAACAGCTCCATTTGAGTATCCCATCGTTGTATATCCAGGACGAAATCCTTGATTCGATTTCGATGATTGGCTTGTAGTCAGTAATGAATCGAGTTTCAGATTACTGGATCCGAGTTTAAAATTCTCCGCTATTTCTTTCAGATTTTCCATCGACGGCCCAGTGTTCGTCTTCAGATTTTTGTTCGATAAACGGGCGTATGGATCTGCGGTATTGCCGGATTGTCCCGCGGAATGCTGAGGTCTATTACCAAGCTTGAGATTCTCTGTGATTTCCTTCAGATTATCTGTTTGTTCTGCGTTTATCTTCAGATTCTTATTTGATAATCCCGCGTATGGATCCGCAGTAGTGCTAGAATGTCCCTCAGAATTTTGAGGTTTATTTTCTGCGCTATGCTGCCCACTTTTGACGTTATTAGTGCCATCATCGTTCTTAATATCCATAACATTCAATGGTTCAACTTTACTAGGCCCTCGTGGCAAACAGTTTTTCTTATAACGTTCCATTTTCTGTTTACTAAGCCTTCGTTTTTGTCGGTCTGGTAACTTATAAAACGTTTCACATTCAGAATTTCTGTGAGTCATTGTCTCTCCACCATTGGGTGCTTTCATTGATTCCTTGCTAAGCTGATTACCCCAGTGGCCATTTGACACACCCTTGGTATCATCTTCATCAGTATTTGGTTCCTTCATGCAAAGTTCAGGGTGTAATGCACAATTTCGTGTGTGCCAAGCACTCTTTGACGCCTCTATTGCATCTGGATTTTTGACGTTACTAGGCTGTATATCTGCATACCCATCATTAGCCTCCTTAGCTCCTTTATTGCTGCTGAAGCTGCTTGTTTCCTTCCCTGAAAACCGTCCAGTGTGATCCGTCCCATCTGTTACATGTGATTCCCTTCCCTCATATTGTGTCTGCGTTGCCTTCTCGGCGTCAGAATTAGGCGTTCTTGCGTCCTCAGTATACTCATTACGCTGGCTACTCCCAGGTTTTTCTCTTTGTTCATCATTCGACGCATTTCCACTGCCATTTCTACTGTGAGCTTTGTCGCCGACACCAATCTCAAAATTGCTTTCACGCAACGCTTTCATACCCTTGTTGATGATTTCCACCAAAGTTGTAATGTTTGTTGGCTTTACTTCGCCAGGTGCTAGCTCTGCTGGTGTAAGGACAGGCTGACCCGACTCCTCTTTTCCCTGTGCTCTTTCCTTATTCTTCTCGCTTCCCTGTGCACTTTCTTTGTATTTTGCGTTTCCCTGTGCGCTTTCTTTATACTTCTCGTTACCCTGTGATGTTTCTTTACCCTTCTCATTTCCCTGTGAGCTTTCTTTACTTTTCACTGGACCATTCAAACGTCCATTATCTGTTTCCTTTTCTGATCTGTACCTTCCTTCCGATCCATGTTTCTGGTCCATGTTTTCTTCTGCTTTGAATATCTTCCCTCCGTCACTCTCAGGGCGTTCTGCATTATGCTTTTGAACGCCTGCTACATCGATTTTATCACCAGCGAATTTCTGTATTTTGTCATTGACGGAGGCATCTTTCAGTAGCACCAGCCTGTCTTTGCTTATTGCAAACATTTTGCCTATTTGATCAGAATTTATCCCATTACCCCCGTCTTGATTTATTTGCCCCTTGGTCTGGGGAATAGGTACGTCTTTCATAGGCTGCACAACGGTCGGTGAAACAATTTTATCAGAGACTGCCATCTTCATTCCTAGGTTCTCGACGACGGGGGTGAAATCCATCGGTTTACAGCACTTTATCTTCTCTGGATCAGATGCTAACTCAGATGCCTTAAGATCGAAAGTTACCTCTGGCTTGATATCGCATCTTCTGCAAGGCACACCATGATTCAAATATCTATTACTTTGCGCTTGACGGTTTGACTCTTGTTGCATAAACTGGCGGTCTTCAGACGGCCTGGGGTGTTGTTCATTCTCATTGTTTGTCGATGTAGAAGCGCTCATATCTTTACTTCTGTTTTCGCTAGGCCTGTGAAAAGAATGTTTCCCACCGGAAGCTCCTGTCTTCCCGCTATTGCCAGATCCTGTAGCTGCGTTATTGCTCGCATAAGGGTCAGAATACTGTGCAGGCGTGCCAGTATTACTGTTTACATGTCCATACTGACTATTTGAATCTCCTTCTTGCCGGTGAGCCCAATTTTGATCAGAATAACTAGGATAAGAGGAACTACCTAGAACAGCTGGTTGGCCGTTTTCTTTCGCATTTGGAGCTCTTCCTTGTTGATTGAATCTAGCTCTATTGTCAACAATGCCATTACCTACAGCGGTATTTGATTGCACGTTTCCTTGATGGCTATCGTAATTTTTGCGACTATCATAATTCGCATGTGCACTATCTTGTTGATGGTTGAAGTTATTGTTGCCGTAACTCCCCTTATCTTCTCCTCGTTGAGAGTCCATGCTTTTGTCGTTACTACCATTTTCGGCACCTCGCTGATGATCGTAACCGTTTTCGCTGCCGTAATTACCATTTTCGGCTCCTCGTTGTTTCTCGAAACGTGAATTATCGCTGTTACCTGCATGGTCTTCCCCTCGTTGTCCGTCAGTTCTTCCCTCGTTATTGTATTTACCATATTCACTCGCTCGCTGACTGTCATAACGATTATCGTTACGGCCTCCCTGATCGTCGAAATTTTTCGTATTCTTGTAACCTGCACTGTCAGCTCCTACTCTTTGGTTGGTATTTTTATGATCATTGTTTCCCTGTGGTGCTCCTTCGTGACGGTTGATATCATTATATTCTTTGTTGTTTGTATGTGCTTCGTTTCCTTTGGAATTGGCGGACTCTTTTGAGTTCGATTCCTCTCTTTGGCTAGGTCCTTCGCCATTATCACTTGTGTCTTGCCGATGTTGATTGTCTGCGAACCGAGCTGTCTCTGTAACGGTGCCCCCCTGTTGACTTCCATACAACGCCGACTCTGTATTGGCATTTCTCCCATCAACACCCAATTGCTCCGGCTGTCTAGCATTGTTATACCCTTTGTATCCATCATTAATGGCAGACATTTGATTGGCTGTTTCCCTGTCACCTTTTACAAGTTCTGATTGGGCTGTGTTCTTATGCTCTGCGTTGTCATTCACCTCTTTTTGATGATCACTATTGACTGCCTTTTGATTTTCGTGGCTATTGTCATGTGACTGCAACGACGCTTCTGATTTGCTGTCACGTAAAGGCTCTCTATTCTGATTGGCTTGTTTCTCGTTCTGTACATATTGTTTATTGTCTGACTGCCTGTTTGTTGCACTCTCTTTTCCTTTAACTCCGTCTTCACGACTCTCTTTGGTCAACTGACTAACACCCTGTGCTTCTTGTTGCTTTACTTGCTCCACTCCCTGTAACCCGACCCTTTGAGCTACCTCGGCTGCATCTAATGGCCTAGCAACACTTGCCATAGTCATTGAATCGTTAGGGAATGGTTCATTGTCAGCCTCAGCTTCAGTTGGTATAGCCTCGACATCATGCTCCTCCTTCCTAGCTGTGTCCTCGCCACCATGCTTATCATGATCATTCCCATAATTCCCTGTCTGATAATAATTCTTTTTCGGATCATATGTCCCAGAATCGCGATATTTCATGCTCTCATTCTTTGTCAACCCCCCTGTTTGTTTCAATGTCTCTTGCTCAGCATTATACCCCTTATGTTCCTTCGCATTCTGTTCTGATGAGTTCAGATACTGTAGTCCTCTACCATACGGGGGCCTACCGTGATCTGTTGACCCCTCATGCATCGGCACTTCTCTGCCTAGGCCTAACTCTCCCGCCTCATGCCTGTTCAAATATGAACTCGCTTCTTGGTGCAACTTTGCTTGTGTCATCTCGGGTATAAGTTCTTGGCTTCCCATCAACTCTTGGGGTAATCGAGTATTACCCCCAGCAACTGGTTGTGAGGGTTGCTGCTCAGCGGTTAGCTGCGAAGGAAGACCAGCATTGTATCCCTCTGACATTGAGGAGCCTGATTTCCCCACTGTTTTGATAGCGTCAAATACCACAGGGCCACCGCCTCCGAATGAGACATATTCTTTGTTGACACCTGAAAGGGAAGACGTAAAATTGTTGATTTTTTTTATATCACAAATAAAAACAACTAAACTACAACGAATATAAATATTATGTGGCTGCCATAGCTGGAAAGGACATGATGTCATCAAGTTCCAACTACGGCAGCCACTTACATCAATGGAAGAAGAGAAAAGAACAACACAGGTGTCTCAGAAAGAAGAACTCATTCCACCTTACAGCAGTTGATTGACTCTCAAACAATCACAAGTAGATGAAACATCTAAGGATACCACGAGGATTATATAGTATACCAGATCTGCTATTCGTGACACAAATGGGAGTACTTCTTTACAAGACACCCGCTACAAATACTACAAATAAAACGAAAATGTTGCTGCTGTTTTATGCTTAATTTTAATTGTTGATCTGTTTATCGTGTCAAATTTGGTGATTGTGCAAATGGGACTGTTCATGCTGATGTGCATTTGTTAGAAGTCTAGATGTCTCCAAAGAAAAGGTTCTGTCTCATTTGCGTTTGAAGCATTTCAATCCTCCACTTACTTTTTCTCTATAACAGGTTGCGTTGG
>REGL01000417.1:4104-18767 GCA_004194395.1 Aurelia aurita complex sp. Pacific | reverse complement strand
GGAGGCAATTCAATTCTCTTATTCTTTTGGGTGTTATCAAAACATTTACTTCTCAGCTTTTGGACCAAAGAAATAAAATGCCCGCGGCACATGTGTAGATATATCCTTCTTCTTTCGATCTATGCTCATGTTTGCACTTAGAAATGATTTCTGGAATGCAGAACGAGCGCGCTAGCTACCCTAGTTTCAGAGAAACTTTTGCGGCTTTGCTTGTTTTGATTTACTGGTTGAGAGAATTTCCTTTGTCTGTGATTGCTAATCGCTTTCAATTGAGGTGTCAACAAAAGCAACTCATGCTATTGTATTACAAAATCTGCCCTTGTTTTGTAAGAGTCATTCATAGTGGGGACTAGATGACCATGTTTCTTTTCCCTCTATGATTGGCTCAGATTCTTGCATTGTAGTTTTTTCTTGGTAATTGATGTAATAAAAAAATTGTGAGCCTGAACTTGTTCTGAGATACTAAGTTGTAACCAAATTATGATCACGAAAGAATTTGTGAAAAGGCTGTATTTTTATTTGGACATCAAATTTTTGACTTGATCATAAAGTTGAACCTTTAGAAAGGTACGTGGCAGGGAAAATGCGAGGATTGAATAAAAAAGTTAAACAAATTTGCCGGTTATAGAACAGAATACGCCCAGATTGAAATCAAAACTGCAATGTAAAGATATCGGCTGAAAGCCAACTTAGATTTGTTTAAATATTGTTTGTGAAATAGACCAATTTCATCTAGCTTGATTTCGACATTGTGTATTAGGTAGGCCCCTCTGTTAAGTTGTTGTTACCATATGTTACCCCATTGTGATTTAGGTTTATAGGAATACCCCCAATAATAGTAAGGTTAGTTCTGATGAAGCGAAAGCGTAACGGAAATGAAAGTTTTTTCTTTTGAGAAATCTTTATTACAAAACTTTATTTAGTTATCGGGAAGGCTCATGATTTATCGTTTGTAAAATCATTCGCGTTGAAGATCCACAAGTGAAACGAAATCTAGGTTACGTGCTCGAAGATAGAGAAGAATAACTGCAAGGTCTAACAGCTGCTGTATTCTGTTCCACTCTTAGCTTGTCATCTCATAACATTTTATCTCATTATCCACTACCCTTTTTGTTTTGTTATTCATCCATTCCCTGAGTTAGTTTTCGCCTAGATTTCCGAATTCGAGCTGTAACACAGTCTCTTCTCACTAAAGCTTTACTCGTATGTTGTTTGCCCCTTTAATTGAGTATTTTGGATAATTTAGCAAGATTCAAATCGACTACTATTAGGGAATGTGATAGACGTCTATGTGAAAGTAAGAGAATGTATGTATGTATGTTAAAATTTGCCACGTAAAATAAAACAATTTACAAGAAATAAATAGAATTTACAAGTTTTAAAAAGCTAAAGAATAGATAAAATACGATGACAATGCTCATTAAATAAATACGTTAAAAACACCCCTAATTGTAGTGGCAGGGATAGCATTAAAAGGTCATATTGACCTTATTTCCATAATGGTCCCCTTAGAGGTGGCTGCAAAAGAAAAATAATAAAAGTAAACAACAGATGTTAAAGTGATTTTGGATGGAACATAATTTAGTAGGGCCGAGTCATATATATGGGCGAGAAGGCGTGTTTCAATAGAACACATATACGTTGTTTTCTTCTCTCTGTATCTTTTGGAAAAAAATTCCATTATCTTGTGTTTGAACGAGTTTATATTGTTTGTAGTTGTTAAATCAGAAGAAAGGCTATTCCATATTTTTGGCCCCAAGTTGGACAGGCATTTTTGGCCAGTGTTACTTTTGCGAAATGGGAGGTTTAATTTAAACTTAGACCTTCTCGTTACTCGGTTTTGGTCGATTGGGTGAAATATTTCACAAGTATAGGCTGGAGCCGTTGCTTTGAAAAATTTCATAATGTTTACACAATGAAATAATCAGATAATTTGAAAAACTCACGCTTTACAACTGCTGCTTCTCCAATAAGGATGACAACTTGAAGAATTAGCGAAAAATTCCAAATGTTTTGAAACACTGAATTCCATGCCACCATCTTGACTTTCTTTACAACAGCTGTGTTCAATTTTTATGCCACTACTTTGAAACATCACATTTCCATCCTTGGTCACATATTACAATAAATCGATATTGCATCTTACTTTATTTCCATTTTGTTTTATTTTCTTGGTTGTAAAGTAGATAATGTTATGAATATTTCTTCACAATATGCGAAAATTCCAAGCTTTCGAGAATTCTTAATGAAGTGTTTGACCGTAGCTTTTCAGAAAGGTGCGGGTTGTTTGTGAGTTAACTAATTCTGTTTATAAGCCAAACTGATCAAAATTTTGACAGAAAACGCAACTTTAAAACGCAAGTTTTAGCTCAACACTCGAATACTTTCCCGTTAAACTCAGTTGTCTTCTTATTTCAGCTGTCGTGAAAATGATTTCCAAGACTGTCTGGTATTCGCGGACAAGAATAAGGTAGCTGAAGCCGTTTAATCTTAATTTCTTATTTACGATTTTGCCGTCACAGTTTACTGTTTGTTCGTACTTGTTAAATAGGTTCGTTTTATACTAGCAATGACTGTAATTGAATCAGGCCAGACAAAGGTGTTAGCCAGTTTAAAGAAGACAAGTTATGTGCGATTCTGTGCTTAGTAGCATAGGTTCTAAATCTTTAGCTCGGCGGAAAAAGGTGGGTGTAAAATTCTGTGATCTATTTCTTCTGACTGAGTGGCTTGAAACAAACTTTTACTTATCCTTAATTCTATTGTTGGACTTTTCAGAAGTTTTCAATATTTTCCGAAATGTCAATGTACGTTACATTTTAACTCATTTGAGGATGTGACGTCATCAAATTTTTAAATCATAAACCAGAAGAATGACAGACTTTTGCTTGATACCATATTGTAGACATCCATAAACTTTGGTTTTTTCGAAATTATTTCATGTTACTTCAAACAGTTTAGAAATTACGATGGTTTTAAATTTTTTTGAAAATTTTTCTTGAATCCTTGAGAAAGTAGAAAAACACTTGAAAAAATGTTGAAGATGTCAGAAAAGTCCAACGGTAGAATTATAGAGAAATAGCTAAAGTTTCTTTGAAGTCATTCAGTTCAAAGAAATAAGTGACTGAATTTTACTCCAGCCTTTTTAAAGATTTGGAACCTATAACTGAATTATTCATTCAAATAATTTTTCAAATACGCTCACCGAACACTCTGTTCTACAGACATAATTGCTCAACAATTTTTGACCCTCAAAGGGCATATAGTTGCCAACATGCTTTGCGTGCATAATAAGTTTGTTTCCATCACAATTTATTACACTAGAATATCGCGGACGATATTGAGAAATACGAAGCAAGAAGAAAATTTCCAGTATTGACGATGAGGTTTCAGCTTCCGAAGCGACAGTTTTAGAAATGCCTTTATTCATTCGATAGACTTTGATATAGATTCCCGTCTTCTAAGGCAGCATGGCGTAAAAGAATTCGAAAATTCGCGCCCATTTTTATCAGGTTAAACACGAAATGAGAAGTCATAAACAGGTGAGAGCGGATGATCAAATTAGTATGCTAAACCGGTCACGCAGTTCATGGGAATCACACTTGATTAACCCCGATTAATCGCATCATTAAGCAATCACTAGATATAAACAATGATGATTGTTATATGATTGTTTCGATTTGGCTTGCTACCATATATGCTCACGTATATCTATCAACTGGAAGTTTGCTGGGGAGACGAGACACGCTTTGTCCGAGTAAACGCATGTGTCCCCCCGTGCAGTAGGTTAAAGATCATGCGCAGTAGCGTTTTGGGTTGGAGCTCTTCAGGGCGCATGTGCATTAATCTACCGCACCGGGGAACACATACGTTTCCTCGGACAAAACGTATCTCGTCTCCCCAACAAAAGTGCATTAGGCTTCTTACCTCGATGAAATATCATCTTGCATATGCCTAAAGCAGTTTGTCGACCTGTTTTCAGATTTTTACTCTTATAGAAAGTAGCATAATTGTTAGAATTAGCTTGAAGGTGAAGGCGAAGGTGAAGTTGCGGTTTTTAGCGCCAAGCGCTGGGATCGCAGAAGTATAGAATAGGCCTAATCGAGTCCACGACCCTTGTCATGACGCTTAAGTGGTGGGGCTCTACCTGGTATCGAACTCTGTCTGCCTGACTGTTCTGGTTGCAAAGTCAGTGGATTAAACCAATGCGCCACAACACCGTCAGGCAAGCTTGATGTGAAATATGAGATGCATTTACTGCCTGATGCTCCATTAAAAAGGCGAACGTACAGAAAAGGAATGAACTTTTTTTAAGTCTGGTAGAAATACGAAATCAAATTTTTTCAAATAAGCATTGTCGGACCTGTCTTCTGTATTTTACCTTCACTAGAATATCAAATATAGAGAGTCGTCTGTGCTGTCTAGCTTCCTACCTGTTTGCTAAAATTATCCTATGCTATAGTTAAAAGTAAGGCTTCGACCATCACATTGATGGTCACAAAAATAGAATTTTGAATAGCTATTCTGCAAAAGAGCCTGGATCGAGCGTTATTTGTATACATTTTCATGCGCGAGGCTCTATCGAGTGGCGTTAGAGCTGCTATCACTATTGTGCACATTCGAAAATTCTACAAAATGTACTAAAATATCGTTTCATTCTGATTCTTTTCAGAATAGCAAAAAGGTATATTGTCTATGGACTAGGCCTAATGATAAAATGCATTGTTATCGTTTCAAGCAGGCCAACTCGGTCTTGAGCGACGAAAACTTGCAGACAAAGAAGAGATCCCTCTCCTGCCTAATACCATATCAGTTAGTTCAGCATGCCCTTGTGACATAGCTTACAATTTATCACATGTAAACTTCTATCACACTGCATTGCCTTTGTAAACAAAGATATTGTGGCAAGGTCTCAATAACAGTATGGATATAAAAAGGCTGGTGACCTTCTGACCCGACCCAACAGGTTGTATTTTTACGGTTTGCGCTCACTGCACTGTGCGTTTGCAACCAAGCGTGAGGCCTAAACAGCTATTGTTAGTTTAGAAAATTCTCCATTTTTCGCCATGATTTTTCGCGATTTTGGAAGAAAGAATTTACGATAAAAGGGATGGTTGACGATGTACAAGTATGAAAGTTTCAGTAGGATGTTTTATGTGTGCTGTTTTGCTTGCAGTTTTGGAGAACGTTGTTGCAAATCAAGATGTCGATGGGGCGATAGGTGAGTGCTTTATCTGGTATCATGACGCACAATGAATTTAAATAGATTATAAGTTGATCACGCAGAGATAACATAGAAAATGAATCGATAAAGCTCTTCACATTTTGAAATAAATTAACAGTACACTAAGACTCCACAATAGATCTTTTAGCTATTCTAAAAAAGAATTCGAATCGAACGATATTTTTATACATTTTGAACAATTTTCAAATGTGCATAACAGTGATAGAAGCTCTAACGCCACTTAATCTCTTATAGAAATGTATAGAAAAATCGCTCGATCCAGGCTATTTGTAGAAGAGACCTTTAGCTGTTCTGCGAAAGAATCCGAATCAAACGATCTCTTTATGAATTTTGAAAATTTGAATCTGCACAATATAATTTCTAACACCACTCCATCAACCTCTCGTATAAAAAATAAAGATGCATGAAAATATAGCTCGATCCAAGCTCCTTTGAATCGAATAGTTAAAAGGTCTATTTTATGCATTTGTATTCGAAAGGTTCGACTAACCGGAGTTGACCAGTTGAAAGGTTCGACTAACCCGAGGCATTGGTCATTGTTGTACACTTTCAAAATTCCTCAGATTTATACAAAATGCATAGAAATATCGCTTGATACAAATTCTTCATAAGATAGCAAGAAAATCTATCAAGAAACCATTTTAACGAAACTTTTAGATCAAAGTTTTCTGAAATCCTCTAGTTTTTAAGGAACATCTCTAGCCTATCATCGATTGTTTTTTTGCATTATATTTGCGTCAAACAAAATGTATTACAAGGAAGAATCTTTAGTCAGAATATCCATTTGTTTTTCATTCAACAAAGAGTTCCATTGAATTTGTCTTCCAGTGCCAGCCAAGATATTTGTTCCTCAAGGATCAGTCTTGGCTCCATTTCTCTTGAATGTTTTCATCAATTACTTTTCCTTATCGATCTCAATCAGAGCTATTTAACTTTGCTCATAATAGGAATAAAGTCTGTCTCACATATGATGTCAGATGAGATTCGCGACAATGCAAAATTAATCATTCAAAAGTCTTAAATGTTTCTGTGGATTGACCAAATATGAAAAGTTGTTTCTTTCTACGAAACCATATAGTACACTATGTAAAATGAATGATATCTGTTCGCTTATTTTCTTTATTTTTAATCGTAGTCTGGGTCAACAATGACAAGAAAGAAAAGGAGCTTTCAGTAGGGAAAAACTCCCTTGGCAATGATGACAATCTCGATTTCTGGAAGTTTGCTGACAACAGAATTAGCGATGTTGATGTCAGAGGGAAACCTAAGAAAGATGAAAATAAACCGTCGCATCCCCTTTTTGTGGGGACGGAAGATACCCCAACTATTAGAGACAAGCATAGACACGGGGAGTCGGTCCAGAATATGGACACCGTCGATGCAGAGTATATAGGGGATGAAGAGTCTCATGAAGATTCCCCCGAAGGTGATTCCCCCGAAGAAAATTCCCCGGAGGGAGATTCCCAGCAGTTCCAAAGGGAAGATCATGGCTCCCAAGTTGGTACTCAAAATGTCGATGAATTTAGCGAGGTTCATAACCAAGAATCAGAAGGCAATTCTCAAGGTCTAGAAGGTGATTCAAATGGAATCGAGGGGGAATCCCAGGCTTTAAATGCTCATACTCGTCGAGTGCATGATGTTTCCCAAGGAATAGACAATAATTCGCCAGGGCTGGAAGATAATTCTCATGATGTAGAGGGCCTGTCACAGACTATTACCGTTGAAGATGGTAGCGACATTAGGCCTAATACAAACAATGAGGAATCCCAGGAAGTGATGTCAGAGCATGGACCGATTGAAGAGACAATGGTCAATGAGGTCGGCCAGGGCAAGAGCCAAGTTACCAGGAGTAAAAAGCACAAACACAAAAAGAAGAAGAAACATGGAAGTAAAAAAGAGAAACTCATCGCCCTAGTGGTTGCTGATGAGGATGGAGAAGTGTCAGTAAAGGGCGATACGAAAGCAACTATACAAAAGCATGTCGAAAGCCCGGATATAGTGCCTGGNTCTCATGATGTAGAGGGCCTGTCACAGACTATTACCGTTGAAGATGGTAGCGACATTAGGCCTAATACAAACAATGAGGAATCCCAGGAAGTGATGTCAGAGCATGGACCGATTGAAGAGACAATGGTCAATGAGGTCGGCCAGGGCAAGAGCCAAGTTACCAGGAGTAAAAAGCACAAACACAAAAAGAAGAAGAAACATGGAAGTAAAAAAGAGAAACTCATCGCCCTAGTGGTTGCTGATGAGGATGGAGAAGTGTCAGTAAAGGGCGATACGAAAGCAACTATACAAAAGCATGTCGAAAGCCCGGATATAGTGCCTGGTAATGATGAGATAAAGAAAGCCAAAAGTATGCTTTACGATGGAGTCATCGTTAAAAGAGACACTTTCGGAGCGTTCGAGCCGGAAGAATTTGAAGAAGGGACTATTCGTGAGAAAATGGGAACATACGCTCCTGATGATAATGACATTTCATCCATAGTGTCACGGTTCACTGATCACAGAGCGGAAAACGGTCATCGGATGGGGAATGATGAACTGCAGATGCATCTCGATGATGAGGCTTTGAAAATGCAGGTGAAAGCGATCGAAGAAGAGGACAGCAATGTCAAAAATGTTTTGCAAGGGTCTGAAAAGTTCGCTAATGAGCAGAAATTAGGACATTTGGAAGGTGATTTTGAGAAAGATTTAATCCAGAGTTTTGGAAAGAGTGGACTAGATCTTGAAAAGGAAGATTTGGGGAAGAAACGACTAAGTAATGCAGGGAAGAGAGATAGGGGTGATCGGGGGAAGGGGAAATTCGATAATAAGGAAGAGGACGGAGGAGATATGGAGAAGGAGGATAGGGAAAGGAACGGGGGAGAGAAGGAGAATTTCAAGGGGGAGGAAAATGAAAATGATCAAGATGACGAAGGAGATGATGAAAGCGAAAGAGGAAGCTCTGAGGAGAGAAGTTCTGATGAGAAACACTGGAGTGATGATGACGATGACAAAAAAATGGAAGATGAGACAGGAGATCGCAAAGACATAGTGCAAAGAAACCCGGAAGTAAAATCTAGTTCTAAGAACTCTAAGCGGCGTTCTAAGAAATATAACTTCTACGGTCCAACCGGAAAGCTAGCTATTTCTCAGTCAGATGAAGCTGATATGGGAGTGAATATTGATAACCAAGCAATGGAATCTGAGATCAAGGCTATTGAAAGCGAAGATGTAAAAGTAGGTAAAGCATTAGAAGAACAAGGGAAGGATTCACAGAAAATAGATTTTGAAGAATATAAATATGAGACCCCTGTGGTGACATTCGGGAGAAAGCATCATCAAAACCTGGACTCGAATTCAGGGAATGGGGAGTCAGGATTTGGGGAATACAAGACCAAAATGGCAGATCAAAAGCAAGATATTAGTCCCGTTGATGGAAGTGGTTTGCAAGGTACAAAAGCATCCGGTGATATCAAAGAAGGGGGAAGCCCCAATGACGGAAGTGGCGTGCAAGACACACAGCTTTCGGACGAGATTCGCGCCATGCTTCGTGAAACCTCTAAAGTGCTGAATGAAACCAACTCGGTGTTGAATGAGGGCCATGAAGTGACACATAAGACAAAGCAAGTTTTGGATTCAATGCTTCATAAGAACAAGGATTCCGGAAGTGATGTCAGAACAGTGTCAAATGAAGCCAATGCAACGCAAAATGAAACAAGTGCGGCACAAAATATGACGAATGTTGTTACTGATAGAGCTAGTTCGGCAAGCAACGAAAATAATACACTGAACGGAAATAGTACTGTAGATAATGGAAACAGTACGGCAGAGAACAAAAGTAGCACCATTGAAAACGGAAATGATACAACAGACAAAAAGAATACAACAATAGATCAAGCGAATAACAATGCTACAATTAACAATCAAACAAACAGCACGAACAATGTTAGTCGTAGTGAAAATTCAACAGACACAGAGAACAGTGTTATTACTGACGCTGCGGATGAATTTAAGGGAAAGGCTGCACAACAAGCTCCAGCGAAAAGGGAGCTTGGCAAAGGTGACGATTACGAACTGAAATTAATACAGCAAAAATTAAAACGAAGAGCTCGTCACGAGAAAGCGAAGCAAAAATTAAACCATGTTGTCAGAAGAAAAAAGAAGCGAAGCATAACTTTGCTCTATATGCCCAGAAAAAATACACCAACAGTGAACTGAAAATCTTAAATTTGATGTATAAATCACCGATTTTTTCGTCTGTGAAAGGAAACATTGCAAAGTTCAAGATTGAACGCGCTGAAAAAAGGTCGAATATAAAGACATCTTTTAAACGATATAAGAAACAGAGAAGATTTGCTCCACGAGGGCGTTTCACTAAAAGGAAGCAATTTGAGATTGGAAAGAAACGTGGTAGCGTGGAAGAAGGAATGACTGGAGGTAAGTGGCATATGATTTTCTATTGTCCGTTTCAACTTAAATGCCACGTGAAATGCCCGTGAATAACAACTATTAAAGTGTTTTGTATAAGAAATTTTGCGTTATCGCAAATCTCACGTGACATTTAATTTGAGACAGACTGTAGCTTTCAGCTGGATTCCTTACGTTTCTTGTTAGCGTTACTTAAAAGAAAGTTGTTATTTGATTAAAGTGGTTCATAGCTGACAAACAAAGGCATCTATTAAATAGAAAAAGCGAAGGAAGATGAGCAATCTGAAGTCGTAGTTTCAACTACAAAACGTTGCATAATTGAGTGTTTTGTAAGTAACGTGACGCTACTGTTTTATTTATGGAGCAAAAAACCAATTCCTATAAAATTTCGAAGCTTACAACTCCTATGCATCAAATATTTAATTTATTTACTTAACGAAGCAGCTTTTATCGGTTAATGTTGCTTATTAAACTTATCTTAATACAAGTCTAACCTACAACTAACTAACTAACTAACTAACTAACTGACTAAATAACTGACTAACTAACTAACTAACTGACTAACTGACTCCCAAACTAACTGTTCTTAACCAACAGTGAAACTTTAACTTACAGGGTAAATGAACCTGCAGCGTGAAATTTCCCCAAGCTTTTCCCCAGCGTGCTTAACTAATAATCTTGCCTCTCGTTAAACCCTCCTTACCAAGGGGTTAGTACTTCCGCATATAACCACAGCAGTGTTATTTTCTTCCCACCAGGTTAGCCTCTTCCTGACAGTAAACATGAACTATCGCCTTGACTGCCCATTCCATCCTGGAACATCTGTCCCTGTCGCCTTCAAGTTCTTCTTAACATTATCCCTAACCTGTGTCCCTTTCGGGATAACAAATATGGTTCTTGCGAAGTACTAATCCGTTCGGCAGTACGTTTCCCAACCCCTTAATTAGATTAAGTAAAGTTCAAACGCCATTTCTTCCGCCATTTCTAACTAATCTCCCTCTCATTTCGTCCCCATAGCGATCTCCTACACTAATAGGGATGGAAACGAGTTCATGTTTGCTGTCAGTAGAGCAATGCTAACCTGGACCGAGGCAAATACAAAATGCCGGTCACTTGGAGGCGAACTTTTGAGCATAGGCGACAAGGAAGAACAAGAGTTTATTCAAACGAATGTTATACCAGAGAAATCTCACTACTGGATTGGATTTACAGACCAAGAGAATGAGGGGACGTGGCAATGGACTGACAGGTAAGAAACAACTTTTTTCTGTCTGATTTGTTTCATAATCGTAGATTTGCCAAACTGTGTTTTGAGAGAATTTAGCTTTTTAGAAAAAAACGTATCATTTCAAACAAAAACAGATCCAGTAAAAGTTGCACATATATGTTTCATATAGATGCCGAAAGCATCATAGTGATGAATTTTGAAGAAGTTTGTGAAAATTTTGCTCTCCCCTGAGGCTCTACCGAATACGTCAAAGTACGCATCCACTTTTCAAAAAGTACAGTGGGATTTTGATCAAATTTTCACTCACAACATATTTCAACGTCTATCATTATTCCCTCCATCGCTTAGCAACGAAATGAATGTTTGAATTTGTGAAAATTTTAACTTTTATGGAAAGATCTCGAGTCTTTCGCCATTGAGCAAACTCGTATCCTCAAATTGCTAATAATTTGGAATTCAAGCAAACCGTAAAAGCTATTCATCTCCTTCTATTACAGAACTCCTGTCCGTTTCTCCAACTGGAGTAACCTAGAGCCAGACGATGGTAACATTAAAAGCGGACAAGCCACACGTAATGAAGACTGTGCTGTAATCAATCCAACTATGGACTGGAGTGATGTGCCGTGTTGGAACCGGTTCCAGTTTATCTGCAAGTTTCTACCGGATAATGGCAGGGCAATATCATTTGGGGGCACGTTGTCTCATAGTGATGTCGGAAATAAACAAGATGCGGAATTTACCCAGAGTTTGAAACCTGATCAGAAACCGAAACCGCCAGATAAGAAACCTGTTATTGAGGGAACAGGCAACACGAGGGCAAAGGGTGATAAGATGATGATTAAGGGGTATAGTGGACAGGGTCCTTCGCGTGGGGGTGACAAAGCTGAAATGATGATGAAAGGGAAGTCTGCTGGGGTTGGTCATCAGAGGGATAATGCTGGAATGACGAAAGGAAAGCAAGCAGGGGTTCAAGGTGGGGCGGAGGCAGCTATGGCTAATAAAGGAGGGACATCTAATAGTGCTTCTGTCATGGAGGCTGGCAAGAATGGTTTAAAGCAAGTTGCTGGTGCGTTGAACCAAGCATCAAAGAATCTAGCTGAGGCCAGTAAACCACAGATGAAGACGGGCAATCAAGGAGCAAAATTTGGACCAGGGTCGACCGGACTCGGATCGATTCCAGGCGCAACTGGTGCATCCATAAATGGGAATGCTGGGCTTGGGAAGATAGGAGGCGTTGAGGGGGCAGGAGCTGCACCTGCAAATGTTCAGAAAGGAGGAAATGGAGGACAGTCTGCTACGAATTCGGCTGGTGGGGGGGGTGGTGGTGGTGGTAACCAAGCTGGTGGAGGAGGTGGTGCGAATGGAGGGGGTGCCAATGGTGGTGCTGCGGGACCAGGTGCCAACGGTGGCGCACCAGGGCATGTTGCTACTAATGGAGGTTTGGCACAAGCTCCAAGTGGTGGTAATGCAGGTGGTGGAGCATCTGGTGGAGGTGGTGGTGCCCCAAGTGGAGATGGTGGTGCATCAGGAGGAGGTGGTGGTGCGCCAGGTGGAGCAGGTGGTGCCCCAAGTGGAGGTGGTAGTGCCCCAGGAGGAGGTGGTGGTGCGCCAGGTGGAGGAAGTGGTGCCCCAAGTGAAGGTGGTGCTGCCCCAGGAGGAGGTGGTGGCCCAACAGGGGGAGTTGGTGGTACACCAGGAGGTGCTGGAGGTGGACCTGTGAATGGTGGTGCCTCAGGGCCAGCAGGTGCAGGTGTTACTCCAGCTGGAGGTAATGGTGGAGGCCAAGGACCCGCAGGAGGGGGTGGTAGCCCTGCTGGAGGTGGTGGAGCACCGAATCCAGCTATGCAAGGAGGTGCCCCTGTGGTAATGCCACCAGCCCCAACTGTTGGCATGCCACCAGCCCCAACTGTTGCCATGTCAGCAGCTCCAACTGTAGTACAAGGTGGTGGGGCACCTACAGTTGCTGCTCCTAGTGGTGGACCCCAACTGTCGCCACAGCAAGCAGCCGTCGCCAAGCAACTTGCTAATCAGATAGCTCCCCAACTGGCAAAAGAGTATGCAGCAAAATTTGAACCTGACATGGAAATGATTCAAACAATCTGCGGTAAATTTTGTTCAGATACAGCAATGGCAATCCCTGGTGACGACCCTTCAAAGTTAGGCAAGGTGTGCGGTAGGATATGTGCTGAATCTCTCATGAAGATGAGCCCAGAAGAAGTAATGGGTGTGTTAGCTGGTATGAAAAATGCTAATGCAGCCCCAGCACGACCTGTGGTTGGGGGTGGCCCGAATCCACTTGCTGGTGCATCGAGACCGGCTGGAGGAGACTTCGTTGCAGTGCCTCCGGCTGCTCCAGTCGGAAATACTGGAGGAAAGATGAGTGCTGGAGAGAACCAACCACCTAATCTTGGTGCGTCAGGACCAGCGGGTGGAGGGGTTGTTCCTGCTGGAGGCAATGGTGGAGGCAGAGGACCCAATGGAGGTGGTGGTGGTAGCTTTGGTGGTGGTAGTTCAGATGGTGGTTCGGCTGGTGCGTCGGCTGGAAATGGTGGTGGTGGGAATGGTGGTGGTGGAAATGGCGGTGGTGGAAATAGCGGTGGTGGAAATGGCGGTGGTAGAAATAACGGTGGCGGAGTTACGATCAATCTTCCAGGAAAAGATCTTGATCTGCAAATGCTGGGGAATATAATTGCACCGAATCTTGGATTGAATGTTGAGGGTAATGGGAAAGTTACTGCTGCTGGTGGGCAGAGTTTAAGCGATAAAGTTAGTCAAGCAATTGACAGTTTGAAGGACGAACATAAACTGAAAACAAACACAGCATCGAAGAGCTTGACACCAGCCGGAAAACGAACTAAAACTAAAGATGTCGAAGTGACAGGCCTAACTGAAAGTAACAATCTAGAAGCAACGCCTGACAATGAAAATATCGAAGATTCTGCCCTAAGTAAACAAATTGAAGCGATAAAGGGGTATTATTTATTGAAGAAAATGGGTGATGATTCTGAAAATGATCTGCATTCGAGCTCAGCTAACAAACACAAGCATACTACCAAGGCATCATCGAAAGGTTATGTTACTGGAACTAAAAGAGGATTCAAAAAGAAGGAAAAGAAACACAAATCAAAGAAACGTAGTAAAGAGAAGAAGAAAGACAAGAAGAGGAAGCGAAAGAATAAATCGAAGAAGAAGCATAAGCATTAATATGAATTTGTGAACAAATGTTGCATTTCGTTGCAACGAGCACTAATATGATAACCGAAAATTTTTTATATAACCCGTAAATTTTGATTCCTGTTTAATGCCGTAACCATAAGATTGTTCAGTGCTTGTTGATGCGAAACCTGTCTTGTAGAGCATAGGTTCCAAATCTTTAAAAAGGCTGGTGTAAAATTGAGTGACCTATTTCTTTGAACTGAATGACTTCAAAGCAACTTTAGCTAATTCTCTATAACTCTACCGTTGGAATTTTCTGAAATCTTCAATATTTTCAGAATTAGAGTGTTTTTCTTCTTTTTCAAGAATTCAAGAAAAATTTTCAAAAAAACTTAAAACCATCGTAATTTCTAAACTGTTTGACGTAACATGAAATAATTTTGAAGAAAACCATACTTTATGGATGTCTACAACATGGTATCAAGTAAAAGTCTGTCACTCATCTGGTTTATGATTTAGAAATTTGATGACGTCACATCCTCAAATGAGTTGAAATGTAAGATACGCTGTAATTTCGAAAAATATTCAAAACTTCTAAAAAGTCCAATGGTAGAATTATAGATA
>REGL01000416.1:225221-241569 GCA_004194395.1 Aurelia aurita complex sp. Pacific | reverse complement strand
GTATACCACCCGTTTTCAGAATAGCTAACAGGTCTATTTCAGATGCATCGCTGTTCCTGACCTACAGCACCAACTTTCAAATATCATTTAACGTTCAAGCGTTGCATGGCAATATGCATTAATTTCAGACATTAAACACCAACACTAAAAGCAATTCGATGATCAATTGTGAACTTTCGTAGTATGCTTTACTACCAAGCAGCTCTCAAAATATCCATAGCTAACAATTTATACCTATTAAAACGATAATCCATACCGGGTAAGTAAAAAAAGGCCCGGCGTTTGAAGGGCTAGTGCCAGTGGCGTAACTGAGACACTCGGGGCCCGTAGGAGTTTGGTAAGATGGGGCCCTTATGTTGGAAGGGGGTTCGGGATGGTTAGAAAATTTTTGAAACCAAGCCCTTTAAAACCTCAAGAAATCCACGTTGAGTTGGAAAAATCCACGTTGGAAAAATCAACAGGAAATTTAGCACATTTGTATGAATTGCGTTTCAAAAAGCTAAGTAGTTTACATAACAAATTGTTGGTCTTCGGTATGGAATTATATGATATCTGAATCTTTTTTTAATAAACAGACAGAAATACGGCAATATTCAAAGGTTCGGACGGTACTGTTGTGCTGTTTGATGAAGATTACTTTGAACACACAAAAATGTTATCAAAAATATCCTCTATGGCAGGTTCTTTGGCTTGAAACCTATGTTTACAGCTTCTGCGGATAGTAATAGTGCAATAGGTGCAGTAAATTTAGTGCAGACTAAGTGTTCTCCTTTTATACCTGAAAGTTATCCATGCGAATTTTGCGAATATACACAATAGCTATAAAAATAATTTTAATAAACATAATGCAAAGTCACAGTATGTTTTAGGTGTTCTTGCTAACAAGAACAAAGTTTTTCGAGACAAATTATGGGGAATGAACGAAAACGGAATGAAAATCCAGTATTGTGTTAGCAGACTTCTAGCACAGTATGACCAAAAAGCACACAATACGAAAAATTTGTTGGGGGCCCCTTTTGATCGGGGGCCCTACGCCGCTGGCTAGTGCTCCCTGAATATATATAAGCAATTATATTTTGCAATATCTGATTGAATAGCCAACATCTTCAATTGCTTTCAGAATTTCTCCTAGCTGAAATCGGTCATTCCATTCAGATTTTACAAGAGATTTTCTGAAAAAAGTCCCTTCGTGAAACCTTAAAAACGTGCTAAAAAGTCGGGTAAATTACTGAACAAAATTGGACACATTAGCAATAAAAAAAGACAGCTTTCAATATCATTGCTTTGATAGTCAGGAGGGAGGAGCATTTTTTTAAACGCCGGGTCTTTTTATTGACTCACCCGGTAGATGGAAACATAGGTTGGATTTTTCTGTTCGTTCAGAAAAAATTTGAAGATTGATTTTGTAACCAAATGTTGGTGATTTTTTATGCAACACCCGATACGTTGTCAACACTTTCGACATAGTTGCATCTAGAAGAACACCAAATGAGAAAGCATATTATGAAATTGAAGAAATTTTAATGTTAAATACCTGCTCCCTAAATATTCGAGTGTACTGTTCCATGTATTCTTTCTTCAATAGGCAGAATCTCTGCGGATAAAAAACACAAAAAATGATGAAAAAAAAATCCGAAAAAGCTTTCTTGAATGAAATCGAGATATCAAAAGTGACCTGGGACAGCATACATTTCTGACTTTGGTTTCAGTAAATACACGTACGCGCCAAACTTCGAATTCGCTGATATGGCACATTATAAATCAAAACGAGAACGTAGTTCTTCGGTGGGGATGCAACATTAGTCAGGGGACACATGAGCGTGAAAAAGGAATGGGTCGATATCTGGCCTAAGCAACATCTCGCAAAGCAGCTTGGTTAAAACAGTCTTTAAATACCGTCTTCTCCCATATGACATATTCAACATGGCATCACATGCTCTTATTCACAAAATGCTCACATCATATTGACAATGCTTAAAAAAACATAATCTCTATATATGTCGAAAGGTATTAGGTGGAGCAGATCACTGAGTCTTTCATGTTCAACGCGTAAAGAATATTGGTTGAATATTTCAAGAACTAAAGTAAATGTGTCGCCTGTTGCAATATCAAAACATGGCAATATCTTTAGACTCCAACGCCCAGATTACATTTTGTCGCCTCTGGATTTGGAATAACTGTACAAATGTGCTTAGATTTCATTTTGAAGTGGCTTAAGTGTCCATTGAATTAAGCGAGTAGAGAAGTTCAACACAAGAGTCTGGTACAGATGAAATAAAATAAACAGGCTTTGAATCAGTAAACAAATGACGTATGGAAAATGTCGCTGCGCTGGTGACAGCCTCACTTTGAAGAACTTGAAGTTGACAAGGAGTCAGGAAACTGGTCTGGGGTGCAAAGGATGCGAACTGGGATTTTGTATTACCTTCAGAAATGACCTACAAATGGTTTGGTTTGCTTCTTTGGTGTGTTGTTGAAAGCACACCAAAGAAGTTTGCTCGAAAGGACTATAATTTCGGATAAATGTTTTCGGCAGTATTTCAAACTTTCTACGAATGAAACATCCCCACATGATAGTAGAGTTTTGTCAAGGGCATATTCAACTAAAAGAGTTATGTGGAACTGCTCACTCTCTCTCTCACAGAGGCTATTTGTTGGAAACCGAGTAGCGCAAGGGGCCTTCGGCCCTTACAGTTCTGAAAGCTTTGGTTGAAAGCTCGGTTCCCAACAAACAGCCTCTGCGATGGAGAATACCAAATCAAGTTATCAGCTATGCCCATATGGTTAAATATTCAGCAAAATGCATTACCAACATGCAAGCAATAAAGGTAAAATTTCATAATCTTCTTTAGTGCTTATGGGTTAGTATCGTGGGCAAGTTAATGGTCACGAAACAGGTGGTATAAGCAAGAGATGGTTAAATCACTATTTGCGATGAGTGCTATAAAAATTGATGAAGTTCAAACATTTAAAGTGGGAGTGCTCAGTTTGTTTCGACGACTTGCAAAGTGCCACTAAGTATTTGTTGCTTTATGAGCTTTACATTAATACGATTATCTCTCAATCCCACCCAGATTTTTTCTTATGTTGACAATTCTAAATACCTAAAATGCTGAATGAGATGAATACCAGAGGGTAATTCCTTCAGGGTACGATAGTCCAATACAACGTCCCATATAAACTGACATCCAAATCGGAAATCTGCCGCTACGCATGTCGCAAGCTTGACAGAGGGAGAGGTAGAAATATCGCTTGCCATTTGCATTGAAGTGTCATCGTTGGGAATTTGGAACATTTAGAATTTGGATTCCCCGGGTACCAGACTCTCTAACATTTTTAGAGCGTCTGGTACCCAGGGTAGAATTTAGAGTGCCTCTCAAGGAATAATCGTTAAGATGCACTTTTTTCCAAGTAAAAGTTTCAGCCAGAAAATCAGCAACTTTCAAGGTTCTGAAACAATAAAGCAAACCTACAAGAAAGATCTTGCAAACTGGGTATGGGTGGGATACTCTAAAGGGGCCAAAGGGGATGCATCATAGTTACCAATCCCCTCTAACTGACACAAGCTTGTTGCAACAAAATCATCGATACATTGCCGTTGAAAAACAAACCCCATCCAGAACTCTTTGAGGAGACGTATAAAGTATAGATGCACACATACTAATTTGTTCAAGGCGATTTGCATCATTTCCAGTTGTCTCCACAAGGTAATGGGAAAACCTTTCATACCCCTGTCAAAAATCCTCCGACCTGGTACCCAGGTTTAAAAATGACAGGTCCGGAGCTCCCTAAGATATATATTAAAAATGACAGGTCCGGAGCTCCCTAAGATATATATCCTTCCCACTTTCAATACCTCGTTATCAATGGGGTAGAAACCGAATTTTGCAATGCTCAAGCAATTCATTCGACAAAACAAAATTGGAAACCAAATCTCAAGAGCCTGGAATGGTGAAAAGCCTCAAAAGCTTCTTGGAGACTTTAGTCAAGGACCAATTTTGTTGAGTCAATTAAACGCTGTTGTTTTATCACATGATATAGCGATAGCCAAAGATAATCCTGACAAAAGATATCATTCGTTTCAGGGGATACAGTAAAAACCAGATCCTCAGACCCTAGGACCGTTAACCACTATTGTGAGATACAGTACAATAAATACCCGAGGGGTGTATCACTCTTTCGAAAAGGCGTAAACGATTTTTGAAAACAATTGGATTTTCAGGGATTTTTCTTGAAAACAAAATGATTTTTTGCCCAAGGCGTAGGAGATTTTTACAGAGTGATTTTTACCACCCCCCCCCCCCGTAAATACCAGTCTACAAGAACCTACAATTTTGGAAGTCGGCCTGGGTTCGTGTACAATGACTACAGTTGATTGGTTCCTATAAAATGGGGTCTAATTTGACAATTTCAGCATGTAGGTTCTCATAGGTTCTCATGCACGGGTGTCTACTGTAGGACTCTTTAAAACAAAGATTTTTAAAGATTCTCAAGTCACGTCACACAATTTTGCTATTTTCATAATACCAAGCTTCTTTAGTTTTAAGGGTCCTATCTCCTTTCGGTATCATAATAGCATAGGATCCAATGGTCTCAAGTCTGGCTTTTACTGATTGCCTCATTTTGGACGACAAGAAGAAATCGAAAGAGGTTATCAAGTGCTTCTTTCAACCCTCATTAGAAAGGCATAGCTCAGGGGTGGAGATCAATATATAACCTATCAACACGATGGTACAGTTACCAACCATTTGGGCACTGATGACATTTTCTCTTTTCAATCATGGCACCAGGGGCGGAGGCAATGCACCAACGCAACGTCACCGGATGTCAGTGTCGAAATGCAAAAAAATGCTGGATTTTGGTAAATAGACCCTTTCACCATTTAGAAAAGGGGACCTGAAGAGGGAGTAGACTGGCTGGTTGGTGGTACAGGGCGTTTGCCTGTGGGCCCCTTGCCCTGTGGGCCCATTCACTAAGTAACATCCCTATCTAAAAGTAACCATGGCCCCTAAATACGAGAAAATTCCCGGCCCCAGAATGCAGCCAGTAACCACTGGCATACAGAGCCTTTGATGGAGACTTAAAGAGCCATTGTTCCCCAGAATACTTTGCGGGCACGCTACAATTTTTCGGACTGTCTTACAATCGAATTGGCCTCAGCAGAAAATATGGATCAACAGTGCAGTGGGTGAACTGAGAGGAAAATCAACAAAGTCAGATTGTTTGTCAGTTCTACAAAATGGCAGCTTGCCCGCAAAGGACACTGGGTGACAAGGACTCGTTAATGGAAGGGAATCAAATTATATTTTCAATGAAATCTGAAATTCGATCCGAAATCTGATTGAATAGCAAACTCCAAAGGCTACCTAGATAAAAGTCTCGCAATAACTTAGATGAAAATGTTGTATCTATCCATAAACTCAAACTGTTGATGTCGATCTTTTTATTAATCTGAATTGTTGAAGTTGCTGCGCAGTTTTAGGCACAACATTGCGCAGTCTTAGCCACAGCATTGAAGGTGTTGTGGCGCAGTGGTGTGATCCTCTGAAATTGCAGCCAGAACAGGCAGGCGGACAGGGTTCGATGCCAGGTAGAGTCCCATCACTTGAGCGTCATGACAAGGGGCCGCGGACTCAATTAGGCCTATTTTACTTCTCTGATCTCAGCGCTTAGCACTAAAAACCGCAACTACACCTTCACCTTCATGTATCAGTTAACGGAAAGAGAGCGGAAAGATTAACAAAATCGACGTTTTGCATCTGGAATAATGAGGGAAAACTTTTTGGCAGCGTAAATTGCCTATCTTTAACTGCATAAAAGTTACTACTTTATCGATCAAAGGAAGAGAGTCTCTTTCTTCCTCACAAGACGACTTGGGCAAGTCCAATTTGATTATGATTTAAGACTTTACATAAGTGGTGTAAAAGAATTGGCTGAAAAAATTAAAAGTGAAAATCCCCAACAAATCCATCATATCGATGTTGCATTAGGATAACATTGACCGAAAGTAAAAAGAGTTAGCAGGTCATCAAAGGAACATTTACTGAATCAAAAATAGATTGAAATGAATGAAACATCAAATGAAAGAAAATTTTCTTATGGGAAAAGTAAAGGATGTATTGCTTATATTTGATGTGCCATCACATATATTATATCGAAGACCCTCATGATCGTTGTTTACTGCGCCAAAAACTCCTTCACGACACAAAAAAGAAACGAAAACACGAATAACGCAAACAATCTATATAATGTCGTTGCCGATAATTTGTTGCTGTTGTTGTTGTTCTTGGGAAATGGCAAGGAATTGGCTAACTGCAAAGTACAAAGAAACTTCCCCTGTTACTCAGGATCACACCAGTCAATGCAAGACTCAATAATTTAAGTTTTTCTAGTAGTGAGCCACCTTTAAGTGCAGAACCATCTTGCGGGTGGTAAGGGGGGGATGGTAAGGTGGGGGGTGGTAAGGGGGGTCAAGATCACGAATCACGGAAACAAAATGCTCAATTTCATGTTTCACGTCAAAGAACATAGCATTTTCACATTTCACGTCAATAAATACTGGCTTTTGACGTTTCACGAGAAGAAAATGTGGCCAAAAATAAAGTCGATCACGTTTCACGAAATACTCTTTACCACCCACCTTTATTGAAGGTTTACCATTCAGGTGGAGCTGCACTTAAGGTGGCTCACTGCTAAAAAATCTGCCAAAAAAGCGTACAGTAGTTCCCTCTGATTAAAACATTTCAGACTATGATGAAAATTAGAATGGTTTGTAAATTAGAATGGCTTCATTCGTGCCGCACAGCTAACAGCTACATACCAGAACCACACAGTGAAAAGTCGACTTGCTCCACGTCTATTCCGTGGTCTATGTCAGTGTTGAAAGAACATAATGACTTTCGTCGGGGCGTAAGCAATGAAGAGGACGCTGTGAGGGAGAAACGAGAGTCTCCCTCGCAGCGTCCTGCTCGCGGCTTACGTCCCCGCAGAGGTCATCATGCTTTTTGAGCGCTGACAGACCACAGAACAGACTTGATGCATGTCCTCTTCCAAGGCTAAACCGCTACCTTAGTTTACCATTGCATAACATCATTATATCACAGACATGGACCATCAATGGCTATTTTGAAAAATCAGATGTTATAAGGTGAAGTGCAAAGATTATACCAGGATAAAATACCGGATAAGCAATAATCAAAGAGGCGTACTCAGGATCTAAAAAGTGGATAGTTACATTGTTACTTGTGGGTGTCAATGTCAAGTGCCAAAGGAAGAGATTTCGAGATGGCGACTAGCGACATGGCTTCAAATATGCGACAAAAAGGATGAATGCACAAAACAGCTGTTTTCGAGTGAATCTGAATCACTAAAAAATGCACGCGAAAGTGCTTGAAAAGACACACAATTAAATATGATCTCTCAGGAAATCATCGTCTTTACCTTCAATCTTATTCTATGTGTGTGTCCGCCTGACACTTACTTAGTGTAAGTAGAATGTTCCTTTTATAGCTTTTTGGTTGCTTTCATAAGATGGTTAATTGCATGCAACACGATGCCTTGAGAATTAAGAGAAAAGCAACAATGACGATGTAAGAAAGTGACAATAGAACGTTTGTCAGGGTGAGGCAGTGTGAGTGGCACATGTTAACTACTTATGACGCAATACCTAAGTACCAGACTTCTAATTATCACACAGTGTCGTTGTCACACAAAGCTTTAGTCGTAGAAAGGCCAAAATATTTTTCTTTCAATTCTTGATGAATGAAAAAAGCTCTATACTGTAATGCATTTACTTCTTTTACAAGAGTTTAAAGGCCTTATGCAGCCAAATTTTCAACGTTGATTTTTTTCTATTTTGGAAATACGTACCGAATTTGTAAACTTTGTCATGGTACACTCTCACAAATTGTAGCAGGATCGCCAGATGTTCCAAATTGTTTAGGCACACCGTCACTAATTGCAAAAATCCCGAAAATTGTCTTCTCCCGCTCCCATTTTGTAACAAAACTCAACACGCTCACGAAATTCTGACGGCCTCTAAAAACTAGGTCCCAGTCCTANGCGGCTTACGTCCCCGCAGAGGTCATCATGCTTTTTGAGCGCTGACAGACCACAGAACAGACTTGATGCATGTCCTCTTCCAAGGCTAAACCGCTACCTTAGTTTACCATTGCATAACATCATTATATCACAGACATGGACCATCAATGGCTATTTTGAAAAATCAGATGTTATAAGGTGAAGTGCAAAGATTATACCAGGATAAAATACCGGATAAGCAATAATCAAAGAGGCGTACTCAGGATCTAAAAAGTGGATAGTTACATTGTTACTTGTGGGTGTCAATGTCAAGTGCCAAAGGAAGAGATTTCGAGATGGCGACTAGCGACATGGCTTCAAATATGCGACAAAAAGGATGAATGCACAAAACAGCTGTTTTCGAGTGAATCTGAATCACTAAAAAATGCACGCGAAAGTGCTTGAAAAGACACACAATTAAATATGATCTCTCAGGAAATCATCGTCTTTACCTTCAATCTTATTCTATGTGTGTGTCCGCCTGACACTTACTTAGTGTAAGTAGAATGTTCCTTTTATAGCTTTTTGGTTGCTTTCATAAGATGGTTAATTGCATGCAACACGATGCCTTGAGAATTAAGAGAAAAGCAACAATGACGATGTAAGAAAGTGACAATAGAACGTTTGTCAGGGTGAGGCAGTGTGAGTGGCACATGTTAACTACTTATGACGCAATACCTAAGTACCAGACTTCTAATTATCACACAGTGTCGTTGTCACACAAAGCTTTAGTCGTAGAAAGGCCAAAATATTTTTCTTTCAATTCTTGATGAATGAAAAAAGCTCTATACTGTAATGCATTTACTTCTTTTACAAGAGTTTAAAGGCCTTATGCAGCCAAATTTTCAACGTTGATTTTTTTCTATTTTGGAAATACGTACCGAATTTGTAAACTTTGTCATGGTACACTCTCACAAATTGTAGCAGGATCGCCAGATGTTCCAAATTGTTTAGGCACACCGTCACTAATTGCAAAAATCCCGAAAATTGTCTTCTCCCGCTCCCATTTTGTAACAAAACTCAACACGCTCACGAAATTCTGACGGCCTCTAAAAACTAGGTCCCAGTCCTAATCTAAACTACACGTCATAAACGTACTTTGCGGACTAGCGCAACGGAACGAACAAAACGATGTCACAAATAATTCACTAAAATCCGTTCAAATATCCAAACTTTACTGATTTCATTGATACCAAATTTGCTGCAACGAAAATAATTCTCATGCTGTGAGCAATTTGTTTGTGACAAGAAAGTGCCAGAGAATAGAAGGGCAAAATTTGAAAACAGTGAAAGGCAAATGACTGCACAATTTCAGGGGTGTGCGCACTAACTACATCGAATTGGACAAAGCAGGAAAATATGGAATTTCATTTACAACACGCGCGCGGTACATTCAGAAGTCTGGACACCAGCTACGTCATTCATCAACATTAGCATTGCGTTGAAATGACCAATCATGAACAGTCTCTCAAAGGTAAATTTAGGAAGCAACCTAATGGCAAAAAATTGTGCTTGAGTATATTTCAGTGGATGATCTTATACTACAATGCATTTCTTTTTTAATAAGGCATCTAGGCCAAGAGGGCTTAGATGCCTTATTTCAAAATGGGATTTAGCAAATCCAGCATCTCTCTCTCTAAATGATTGCATTCTAATTTGTTCCTCGTACTCCTGACTCTTCAAAATTTCCATCATATTCAACTAGGGTTCAACATGCTTAGACAACAGCTGGTTAACTGTTGACCACACTCGTAGTTTCTGTTCTATTTAAACGAATGTCTACATTTATCTACTTGGTGCCATTACTATTTGCATCATGCACAAATCGCATGATATATTCTTTTATTATCTGTTTTTACTATCAACCATATAATCATGTGAGCACATATTGCTGTATTCATGCAACCATAGCCCAGCACTAACGAGGGTCTTCGGGAATGGAAAATGTGAAACGATAGTAACTTTCAGCTGCACGGATACAGCTAAAGGGAAGTCCGGGCAGTCTACCTCTTAGACTTGCCCCAAGTAAAACATAAATTTTTTGACGTCATTGGTCACATGACTTCGGAAAATTTCTGAAAATGTTGTTAAGGGCTTAAATTATTCGTTATACCATATAATTTCTGCATATGACATAAAGAGGAATACCCTGCCTACGAAGAGGACGCTTCGAAAGAAGACAGAACATTTATCTACCTCATAACCTGGGTAAGCCTCTGGTACTCAGGGTATCTACCTCATAAACTTCATGTCAAATGTTCAAGAATCTCAAAAACTGACTTCTTTTGCATGGAACGATTTTCTGGAAGCCTGGCTACTGCGAAGTTTGCCATTAACTGCAGGTAAAGTATTCTGCAATACCATCGGCAGATGTTTTTGGACTAACAAAAGAGCAAAACATCTCCTGTGGAGGTCAATTGCCAAATAAGAAGAACAATAAAATGACTTGACTTCTGCGGAGGGGCCTATTTTGATCTGTGAGACTGCCTCCGCTGAAACGAGGCTACCTCACGGAACACTGGACGTGGATCCAACATGGCGATTCGAGGTCCTCGAGTGGCTGAGTGTTTGGATAAAAAAGAAATCAACTACGGAATACCCATGCTTTCGATGAAATACGAAACAGGACAAACAAAATTAGAATTTGCTTACAATTCGACAGGCTTGTTTGCAATGAGGTGTGCACAACCACTCCCCTTCATTAGCAGGTTGTCTCTTGGTTAATGGGCATCGATTTAGCTGGCGAGGCTAAAATATTCAAAATTGTTGACTGATGAAAGCTAAACTTTACTTTATCGATTACTACACACATCAAACAGATGTCTTCTTGCAATCATTTCAAGCATAGCAAATTGCACGAGTGAATAAAACGTGTTTTCACTTGATTTTCTGTTTACTTAACGACCTGGTGATGACTCAATAGGAGGTTAACTCCTATCAAGCTTTGTTGATTTTTCTCGTTCGTTATTCTTAACAAACCATTAGTTAGATAAACTGCCAGAGAGTACTAATTTCGAGAGCCATCCTCCTTATTTCGAGAACTCAGCTANTTACTTTATCGATTACTACACACATCAAACAGATGTCTTCTTGCAATCATTTCAAGCATAGCAAATTGCACGAGTGAATAAAACGTGTTTTCACTTGATTTTCTGTTTACTTAACGACCTGGTGATGACTCAATAGGAGGTTAACTCCTATCAAGCTTTGTTGATTTTTCTCGTTCGTTATTCTTAACAAACCATTAGTTAGATAAACTGCCAGAGAGTACTAATTTCGAGAGCCATCCTCCTTATTTCGAGAACTCAGCTAAGCAAACAGTCGTCACTTTGGTAATTAATACATTTTGAAAGAAACGAATACAATTTTCAAGTGACACCATAATTTCTATTGAATGATTTGGATAACTCTTCAAATATGTGGAGATTAGAGATGTATAGAGAGTATTTTTCTCAAGCTTCTCCGATGTTAACAGTGAAACACTTGAGATACAACTCTTCTAAAAGGAATGGCTTTAGCCTGCGTGCAGACTTTACTTTCCACTGCGAAGGAGAGCTTATGAGGATCTTGTAAATTCCTCAAAGGCTCTCCTTCGCAGTAGAAAGGTAAAGTCTGCACGCAGGCTAGAATGGCTAAGGAACAACCTTTCTCAAGCTGCCTCAAAAACAGAAACACAGAATCTAGGAGATATCCATGAACTGGAAAGACAGCGTTTGCACCCTTTTTGAGCTTGCTTATATTTCAGCTCGATTTCCTATTTGTGAGGTCCTTCCAGGGGTTTTAGGGAACAGGGCACACTCGGAATTTTTAAGCTGGGAGCAAGGGAATATTGGTGAAAATGGCCGGGAAACAAGGGATCAATCATGTAATCTGTCAATATGTTACAGTGGTTGCTTTCGAGCAGAACAAACGATTGCACCAAATAAGGTGTCTGGGAAATTTCACCATCATGCTTTGCATTCCTTGATAAATGCGCGCTCAATTACAATAAACAGGGAGAGTAAAGATTTATGCTTGGGCGCTCTGAAGATATGAATCTAGTCTTCAAAACCGAATATTGCTGTGAGGTAGACAATTTGGTCGTGATTTTAGAGGGTCGTTTAGGGGGGGTATATGTTCCCCTGTTCCCTGCTAAATTTCCACATATTCCCCTGTTCCCTTGAGAAAACCCGCTTGTTCCCCGGAGTTTCGTAGGCATATTTTTCACATTGATAGTCGATATTTTAACTATGCTTATTTTTTAAACTTCTTCCAAGAGGGAGACGAATGTAAAAATGTGAAGAAAACTGGGTTGACTTTTGATAAGACATTGAAAAACATTTTAAAACAAACAGATGACCAGCCAAAGTATTTTTAAATGTTATGCAGCCACTTCTTAAAGTGTTGCAACCAAAATCATTTGATCATTTGCATCAGTATCACAAGTTAGTGTTCGCACGATCAGGAGAGAGGCAAACATCTCAAAATGTGCTCCCGGGAATTTTCTTGTTTTTGTTATCATTCTCATTCCTATTCCTTCAAATTGTATAAATCCTGGAAAATTCTTTACTGCTTCTAGATGAGCGTCTTATCGTTTCATTGTGGTATGGTTCCTCCTCTTCCTCTAGTAATTTACCTTTACTTGCTTGATCTCTATGTTCTAAGACATGTGCCAGGATATTGCAATAGCCTCTTCTTGGATAGTAAATTCTGACTTATCTTCTGAATAGATCCTAGGGGGAGGGTGTACGTAGCCTATGAACTTGTACTGGGATGTGCCCACGAAAAGAAATTACCCAGTTCCAGAATTGTTGCCTTCAAATGATAGCCGATTGTAGAAAAAAATCGGTCAAAAATATACTCCAAAACACACAAAATGGACTAAATAACAACCCGATCTAACAACATTTCCCCCTGTGACATGTTTTGACAACCGGCTCCAGAAAAGTTTCTTTCTTTTGATACCCTGCTCAGAAAAAATTTGTGAAAACGATACTCTGAAAAACGGCACATCCCCGTCGGACAAATATACTACCTCCCCCCCCCCTTCGACATGACAATACCTTTGGTGTGATTAGCTACCTTTCCTCCTTTGTGCAGCGGCATGGCCAGGGCAAATTATGTGGGGTATTGAAATGTGGGGGTCTGCGGGCGAGGCACCCAGGAAAATTTTTGGGACCAAGCCATTTACTTTGGCTTAGAATGCATCTCCCAATTTCATGCTTGCCATTAGCGACCAGGAAACTTTGATAGTTTTGTGACAGTTATCCTATGAATCAAGAGCACGAGGAAAATGTTAGAAGAAACATCGATTACTTTGGCTTGGAATGCATCCCATGAGTCCATATTTGCCAGTGCTAAAAATGGAAGGTTTGACATTTCTCAGAAAATCCTTGCCCAACCAGTACACAGCTACGTTCTCTTCGGAGGACCGTCTTTCGAAATGAAACTTGATTTCTGGGAAATTCAACAGGCTCTCCCCCCAAAATCCATGAGTATGAAAATGGACTACAAATCCTTAACCATAGGTCTTCCCCTAAAAGTTGGGCGGCACGTCCCCGTCATCCCAAGAACCAAAACCCCTCCGCTCCAGGCGCTAAGCATTACGCTTTCCAATAGTTTACAAATCTTCATTTCTTTGCTGTCATGTAAACAATTTTCTGAGCCTTTGAAAGAACTCACAACTGAACAGTGATTTGTGTCTCCTTTCGGTGCGGCTTGGCCAGAGCCAGTAAAGTGAAAGGATAGTAAAATGAGGGGGATTGGGGGTGAAGCCTCCAGGAAAATTGCTGAGTTCACGCCCTTCACTTTGGCTGATCATTCTGTAACAGTTGCTTTTATAGATTAGCATCCCCAGGAAAATGTTTTAAGTTAAGTCAATTTTTTAGAATGCCTGTCTTCATCCCATCTCCACCAGTGCCAAATTAGAAACCATCTTTACAAGTGTCAAATTGGAAGCGTTCATAATTTTGTAACAGTTTTTCACGAATCACCACATTTGATAAAGTGTCTACCCAAACCACACTACATTTTCCCTTGTTTGCGTTTGTCACAATCCATTTTGCTCGTCTCCAAAATGGAAGTCTTGACGATACTGTGATAGTTTATCGAGGAAAATTTTTCAAAGAGACACCATTACTTTGGCTTAGAATGAATCTCAAGGACCATCTTTTGCTTTGGCAGAAGTAAATTCCACTAAATGTAAAAATCCTTTAATTGATTATTACAGATAGAAATTTCCTTGATCCCTGGATAAGATCCGAAGTTCCCTTGTTCCTTTTTATTTTTGGCCATGTTCCCTTGTTCCCTTGATATATTTCGCATGTTCCCCTGTTCCCTGGAACCCCTAAACGACCCTCATTTTAGGCTTGTTTATAGAGTCCCTCGTTTAAGTAAGTGTAGAGTTAATTTAGTTTTGTCACGAGGGCTCCCAAATTGTTTATTAAGATCTCAAAACAAGTAAATAACATAATTCGCACTAAAAATAATGTCCATCTGTTGCTATAACTGTACAGTGTCAAAACATTTTTGAGTGCGATGGGAAAATTAAAACTGCAAATTACAAAAGTTTCTTAGCTTTTTAAATTCAGGTGGCGTTGTTTCTTAACTTTCGAAAGATTGAGCCTACAGTTTCTTATAAGCAGTTTCTGGAAAATGATACGTGTACACGTATTTTTCATAAGAAACTAAGAATTTGAGCCAGTACTGAAAGTTTCTTAAAATTATCAGATTTTTGAGTACTCAGAGTTTCTTACGAGTTTCTTAGAGGTTCCATAACAATCTTCATGTTCACTACTTGTGCCCTCGTGAACATTTCAAAACAATGTTTTTAAGCCTTTCCTATGTTTAGACATTACTCAAGTACCTTACGAGTAATATGATACAGGAAACAAGGGAAAGTAAAGTAAAGATATTTCAAGGATTTCCTTTATCAAAGTAAATAGTTTCTTAACTTACATTTTCCCAGTACTGGAGTTTCTTAATTTTTTGGCGATCTGAGAGTTGAGTTTCGTATGGGCAGTTTCTTATCAAAAAAATACGTGTAGATCACTAGCAGCTATCTTAGCAGCTCTATCTTTCATGGGTTTCTATGGTGTTGTATGAAGCTCGCTTGGTTTGTAAATTCTCATAATCTTGTTTAAAATAAAAAACCTTCTTTAGAACTTTGCAGTAAAATCAGCAATAGAACTCGCAGTTTACGCGGTGAAAATTTTGATTTAATGACACAAAAAATCAAACTTTTCGCAGTTGCTCGCAATTTTTTGTTCATCCTGCGTCGAAAATCAGAAGATTCACAACTGGTAAGTTCGCTCTTTCGAGGAAATGAAACTCCTTTTTGCTTGATTAATGAGTTTCCTCGAAAGGAAAGCTTTCTTTGCACATGAAAGAAAACATGGTATTGACGTATTATGAGAGGAAATTACAGCTTCAAAAACACTAGTAAGTCGATGAAGGAATTGTCCCAAAGCGCAAACTTTGCCGGATTTCACTGTCGACCTCAAGATTCACTATCACCAAATGAGTGTGGAGTTGCTTAAAGTAGGTTTTACAGGAAAGAAACTGTATTGCACCGGAAACACACACAAGTTTGAAATTCTGGAGTTGTGAGGGAGGCCCGGGGGGGGGGGGTACTTAGTATATTTTGCTGACGCCATGTGCACTCCTTTCCGGGTATCGTTTTCGCCTCTTTTTTCTAACGCCGGGTATCAAAAGAAGGCAATTTTTCTAAAGCCGGTTGTTCAAACGTGTTATTTCATTGTTTTCCAACGAATTTTTACGTTTTGGGATATGCTTTTCGCCGATTTTTTCTAAAGCCGGCTATCATTTCGAGGGAAAATTTCTAAAGCCGGTTGAAAATTTTTTCTCTTGGAGTGCACCCCCCCGTACAATTGAAAGTCAAGTACCCCCCCCCGGGGAGGGAGGCACTATTCCTTAAAGAATTTTCCGAATTTCGCTATAGGCTTTAAAGGTTCTGTGATAAAATACCGTAGAGTGGAGTTGTTTAAAGTAAATTTCACAAGAAACTGTTTTGAAATGAGAACCATATTGAACCGTATTGAACAGTAAAAAACACATCCTGGGTTGCAAAAAGGCATCAAGTTTCGCATGAAGCCATGAGCAATAGGATAGATACAGATTTTGTCGGGGAGACGAGATCGCTTTGTCCGAGGAAACTTATGTGTCCCCCCGTGCAGTGGGTTAAATATACAAAACCAAAAAGAGCCTAAATCCTAGTTTCATGAGTGAGATTTTTGAGGCGAGAGATGTACAATATGACTTGCGAAATAAG
>REGL01000416.1:202908-223688 GCA_004194395.1 Aurelia aurita complex sp. Pacific | reverse complement strand
TACCGGGTGAGCCAGAAAAAAGTTCCCACTTTCTAAAATTCGTAGCACCACAAGTACTTCATGGATTTGAATGTTTCAAATTCTAGTTGAAGGCCAAAAGATCGAAGTGTTTTTGTGACTATTCTCGTCTTCTTACGAGCACTGCAAATATAGGTAAATTCAACTTTACAAAAACTTCATGGCTGCAAAATGACAGAAAAAAGGCCTAAACACTTGATCAAATCGTTAGGACTCTCCTCACGCAGGAAAATACGCACATGCGTTTCACCTCTCTCAAGAGTTACAAGAAATAGATTCTTAAACAGATACTAAAGATTATCAATCCCATGGCAATAGATGTCCAGACGATATCTCTCACCCATGAGAAATTGCATTTTCTCTGTTGTCCTGAGCGAGGAGTCCTTTATGATTTGATAAAGCATTTTAGGCCTTTTTCAGTCATTTTGCAACCATCAAGTTTTTGTAAGCTTGAATTTACCAATTTTTCCAATGCTCGTGAGAACGCGAGAAAAATCACAAAAATACTTCAATCTTTTGGCTGTCAAGCAAATATTGATTCATTCCAATCCATTTAGTACTCTTGATGCTATGAATTTTCAAAAGTGGGAACTTTTTTCTGGCTCACCCGGTAGTTTTGGGACACCCGGTAGAGCTATCTACACGAGACATTCCTGCGCGGGACTTCCTAATTCAAGATTAAAGATTTCACCGTAATTTGATCATGATCTTCATCTTCAAACTTGAGTGATGAAACCAAGGCTTGAACAACTTTATGTTGCTCATCATATCTTTTTCTAACATGCCGCACAAGAAGATGAACCTGCTCAAGAATGAAGCACAAACAAATTTCAGGTTTTGATTCCATGAAACAACCATTAACTAGAAACTTCTTTCTCGTAACTTAGGACAGAAGGACCGACCTTGGCCAGCTAATTTTTGAAACTACATGCTAGTTGCATAATGTAGGCCTACTATTACCTCTTTTAACTACCAACTTCAACATTTATTTAAAAGATTTGCTACTATCCAAAGCATTGCCTAGTGCGTATATTTTCATGATTTATTGTGCTATCTAGTGCTGCAAAGCAAAGTGCACCAGTCAAGCGATACATTAAGAGCGCCATTTCAATGCCATGTAACGTTTACAATGAGAATTCAAAAGCATGTTAGACTTTCGCTGGTCGTTTCGACTTAGGACCTTCATCGACTAACCTGTTTACAAATTTGGGGCCTGCCTACGAACCAAACGTGTCATAAACCGAAAGGTCTATATGTATAGGTCCCGAATTTGCAAGAACAGTTTTGCACATGAGGATAAAATGTTGAAACATCTAGCAAAGTCTGAATGACGTCTTTCAATTTTGGTCATAGTTAGGCATACTTTCGAAGATGTGCCATGTGCCATGACAAAATGCAACAAAAATCGATGCCTTAAGACGATGTTCTTACTGAAAGTGCTTCATGAACATTCATTCTTTGAGTAGCACTAAAAATCTGGAACTAATTCGAATATCATTGATCTAATTTCTTTGAGAAATTATGTCTAATGCTACTATCATCTTAAAGCGAAGTTTGCCTGAAATTAAAGCTATAACAGTTCGACTGTATGTTGTTTTCCAACATCATTGTTCATCAATGCATTGTAGTTTGTCACAAATTATATGTCACCTGCAAATGCCCGCGAATAAAAACAATAGAAGTGTTTTGCAAAGGAATTTTGCGTTATCACAAATCTCAAGTGACATCTAATTTGAAACGGACTTTAATTTCTTTGGGAATTCATGCCTAATTATACTATTATCTTAAAGACCCTCTGCTAACCATGAGGCATTGCGCGCTGTTGCTGTCCCCTGATGCACTGCGAAAGGACTTATAGACTATATTAAAGTCTGTGAAGCTAGGCCAATGTTTTGCTTTTAGATTGTTCCTTGCGTTGTGAGTGAAAAATCAAGTTACAATGGATACATACAAGAAACTGGGTCGTCCAAGACTCCCAGAGTAAAGCAGAGTTGTTCATTCTTCGTGTCCTTCTTCGAGTTTGATAGGAGAACCGTAAACATTTACCACCGCCTTGCTCAGCATGTGTTTGTGTTCTCTCGTGTGCGGCGCGCAAAGCCTAATGGTTAGCAGAGGGTTTTGAAAGCAAAGTTAAAACTGTTCGATGGCAGGTCGTTTCTAACACCATTTATTAGTTCTTGCCAATTTGAGTATAACCAACAAAATAGTAATTGAATTGATGTCTTGATGATGCCATAAAGAGGGAGAGTTTTTGTGGTATGGCATTTGGTCTACGCCTGCGGGAAAACAGCGCTAGGGTTACGAGCCGTTACGGTGCTTGTGCAAGACTGATCCGTCGTTTGTGTAGACGTTTGCTGCAGACAAGGTAACATCTGAAGTACGAATTGCCTTCCGTATTCTCCAAGACTCTTGGAAGCAAATCAAATAGGGAATTCAGTTGCTACAGCAGCACTTTTGGGTGCGTTTGATAACCGAAACGTGGACTTTTAATAACCCCATCATGTCCATAGCAACATTTACAATAGTCTGAGTAATAGGCCGGCCTGTAAAAATCCAGACCGTTGCATCTCTCGATCGGGCGGTGATAATCAATACTGCATGGGCTAGCAGGATGGTAATCAGAGCTTTCACACCTTTTATGAGGGCGGTACTCAATCGTGTCTCTATAAACATCATCTCGGTGTAGAATCGGTTGAACGCTAGCGTGTTGACGAAAACTGTCCATGTTGAATTTCTGAGATACTTGTTCGCATTCTAATTCTTCCTTTTGTCGTTTGTATTTATACCTATGATTTTGAAACCAAATTTTCACTTGCGTCGCTGTCAAATTAATCATCCGGCCTAGCTGCTCCCTCTCAGGGGCTGATAAGTATCGCTGATGCATGAAGCGTCGTTCAAGTTCGTAAGTCTGTGCCTTAGTGAAAAGGATCCGTCGCCTTCGCTTCTTTGAACTCGTGGTAGAAGTGACGGATGTTTCTTTGCCATTTTTTGCTTTTGATTTGATTTCTTCTCGTTCCGAGTCATCGGAATCGGCGATATTTTCTTCTTCAGAGCTTCGGTTCTCTGCTGACATGATTGTATGGCCTAAAATGCAAGGTTATGCATCGGTTAATGATGAACGTATCATGGTATCTGGTCGCCTTTCAGGTGCCATTTGAGGTTCCAATATCAAACTGAGAAGCATAAAGGTCAAAGTTACGTATTCTTAAATGGCAGTTGGACAAATCTAAATTGAAAAAAAAAAACGTTGTTGCGGCAATAACTGGAACTGCAATACAGCAATTATGTAAAAGCAATGCAATTTCTATTGATGCTATAGGCAGGGACGACGGACGGAGAACATTTTTAGGAGGGCAAAACTGCAAATATGAGGGCAAAACAATGGAAACATAACATATTTAGGCCATTTTCGAGAGGTGGTCGCCCCCTTCGCCTCCCCTCTCCAGCGTTCCTGGTTATAGGAATCTTTCATTGCATAACAGGAACGAGAAACTCTTGACTTGGTTCTTTTTAAAGAAAGTTCAAAGACCAGCATGCTTTGCACGAAGTCNAGCAAGCAAGCAAGCAAGCAAGCAAGCAAGCAAGCAAGCAAGCAAGCAAGCAAGCAAGCAAGCAAGCAAGCAAGCAAGCAAGCAAGCAAGCAAACAAGCAAGCAAACAAACTTTTCACAAGTTTCGAGATGAAAAATTCGCCAAGTTCTTCAAAATGAAACTGATATAGGAATTAAAATTTTGGTGCGAAATTGTCTTGATTTCAGTAAATGGTGGTTAAATTACCAGTTTAACTTGAATGGCCGAGGCTGTGAATCACATTAACCACAGTCAAAAAGGGTTATCGAAATGACATCCTTCTGCTATTTTCCATACTGATATTAAATCCTGACCTGCATCCGGAGTTCTCCACAAAGGCTGACCCATTTTTCAAAATTTAGAAAACACATATTGACATCAACATTAATGGAAGGCCATGCCCCTTACGATATTCCACTTAGGCCTTTGAACGAAAAATAATCATCGTTGAGTGTTGTTATTATTTTCAAATAAATCATGTTTAGTTTTCCAAAAGTCACTTGACATAGTAGGCACAAGTCAATGTTCAACGAATGCATGGCAATCGAGCTACTGATGACACAACAGTTCGACCTGACGAGACCATTTAGCTAGTCAGACACATGTGTTCGATTGACTTTCGAAAAGTTTGATCGAAAGATCGATATGTTGTTCGAAAATTCGTCACTAATCAGAAAAACACCACTCGTCTGCTAAATAGCTAAAAAGCCTCTTCTCCTCCTTTACCTCCTCATACACAATTATGATATAATTGGAGCAACATTTCAGTGAGGGTATTTCCCTACGAACTCTACTAAACAGCCATCATGAACACAACAACAATAACTACCAGAATGTTTACAATGTTTGTGTATGGAACTTTGCCTTTACAATGCAACTTTAGCTTTAGTTCATCCATTTGCGGCAATTTGCTGCCCCGCAGAGACATGCGATTTTATGCTGATCATCTTCAAATTCGAATTTGTAATCGTAGGTAAGCTGAAAAGAGATTTTGCAGAATTACATAAGATGTGCTTAACAAGATTTGAATTGTAGTCAAGGAAACTTATGTCAATATAATATGCTAATAAATGGACAATGCGTTTTAAATTGGATGGATTTTTGCGGCTTCCCTGATTAGAATATCACGCGAATTTTGTCTCTTTGGGCATAACGGAATAACCAGACCCAGGACCACTAGGACCGGACCCTAACGGACCAGACCCTAGGGGAATGCCCTACCCTCGCTTTGACGTTGGATAGGAAGTCAGTCACCGAAAGGAGGGGAATTTCACTCAAAAATATCTCGTACACGAAATCCTTAGGCCTATGTTCTGAAAAAATCTCGCACACTTTTGCGAATGAGTGACCCTCGAATTCACCCATGTTCTGCGACACCNCTTTAGCCTCCTTGTTGATTCATCTCTTTTTCGCCCAAGGCAATGTTTTTGGAGTGAATCACACGCAGAGATACCGAAAAGCCTTCAAGAGCTACTTTCTGAAATCAAAACTTCAGGCATTTTATATTGCCCAGTATTCCAAATTTTCGATATTTTGAACTATCTTAAGTGGGTTACATATAACGGTGCCAAAATCGTGCCAGCACTTAAAGTCGTGTTCAGTGTGCAAAGGAACAACGAAATTTATTCCACCATATTCCTGACAAATTTTGAGAAACCAGGCTCGAGCTGCCTTTTTCTCTACAAAAAGGTAATGCGTGTGTGTGTCTTTTATTTGAAATCGAAATAATTTTTAGCTACAGCAACTATAGTCTGTCAGGTGACATCTAATTTGAGACGGACAAATTTTGAGAAGCCAGGCCCAAGCTGCCTTTTTCTCTGCAAAAAGGTAATGCGTGTGTGTGTCTTTTATTTGAAATCGAAATGATGTTTAGCTACAGCAACTATAGTCTGTCAGGTGACATCTAATTTGAGACGGACTTTAGTCTCACTGGATTATTTACATAAAAATACAAATTAACTGAACGTTTTGAAGAAAATTTTAAATACATTATCTATCATTCAGAAAAGGTCGATGTAAAATTCTATTGCAGTTTTCTTTGAAATAAATGGCTTGGAAGGAACTTAGGATTCTTTGCTGTAAAACTGCCAAGGAAATTTATCGATATCTTGATTATATTCAAAATGACGTCTTTTATTAAATTTGAGGCTATGACGTCATCAAATTGCTATATCCTAAACTAGAAGCACTACAGATGTCTGCTTGCCACCATATTGTAGACCTTCCTAAATTATGGTTTTCTTGGAGGATATATCATTTCTTCTGCATTGGTTTAGGATTTACGATGATTAAAATGTTTTCAAAATTTCCATGAATGTTTTAGAAGATAATCTAATTGTCGACATTTTGAAAAAAATCAAGATATCAAAATTTCCACGGCAGATTTACAGCAAAGTACCATTAGTTCCTTTCAAGCCATTCAATTCAAAGCAAAATGTCATAGAATTTTATACCCATCTTTTGAAAGATTTTAAAGTATTGAAAGATTTGAGCCCTAGAAATCATCGCAGAATTGTGCAGCATTTCCCCATAATTTGACCCAGTTCTTGCGAAGTTCGATGGAAGTCAGATGGTATTCAGAAATTAAAGATTTCTTGTCATTTTAAAGACTGCTAAAAGGTTCAGGAAATTAGAGTTGATAAGTATCCAAAATTTACAGCTCGCGTGGCCCCATGCAAGGTCCAGGCAAAGAACACGATAATTAAAGGAAATGTTAAAAGTAGCCTAAGCTGAACTTTACTCATGCATCACGTTATGCAATAAAACGCATTCGCCTGTTCTATATGGGGTAGCGAAAGTTTGTTTTTGCACCAAGAGAGGACATAAAAGGAGCAACCAGCTGACAGTGCTTTCATGTAATGCGTTGACAGAATAATAGTGAAATATAGCCAACCTTACGATGCAGCTTAGCTCAGAGCACGGGCAACGTGAAGATCAAATGTTGGCCTACGTTATTAGTTTTTGTCCGTTATGGCCTAATGCCCAAACAAATCAACAACCTTCGCAACATACCCCCAGTCCTTTGTTGACTATAGTGTAGCAATGGGCCCAATGGATGCATGTCATTAAAAGTTGGTTTAAAATTATTGTATTGCCTTTATTGTCTATTGAGGGGGCCTTCGTTAATTTTAGAATAGGTTTGAGCAGAAACGCTACATTCGAGAATTCATCGAAGTTGTGAATATTTTCAGGGGAGGAACTTTGTTTTGCATCTAAACCTCCCTATCATCAGAAAGCCTCGCAAGCTGCGTATAGAAAAAGGGCACAAACAATAAAGATGCTAAAGAGATATTGTTACTGTGAAATGGTTTAATATATATCACCTAAATAGCTTTCTCTCTTGTGTGAGTAAACACAGGACTGTATCCACATTCTGATGTTTCGAATAGTAACCAGACAAGATATATTGCGTGAAAAACTGTTACAGTGACAATACAACAGAACAGGAAAGGAGAGAAAAAGTTTATGAAATATAAGCTTTGCTTTCGTGGTAAAATTAAAAGGTTCTGGAAACGGCAATCAACACATCGCAGATTTACAGGAAATGGTTGCAGGCATTTTTTGTGAACCAAAGACTAGGAATACACTTATTTCAAATGACAAGAAACAGCTCATAAGAAACGGTAGGCTCAATTTTTCGAAAGTTAAAAACAACCCTACCTGAATTTAAAGAGCTAAGAAACGCTTGTAATTTGCAGTTCTAATTTTTCCAGGTCACTCAAAAATGCTTTAACATTGTACGGTTATAGGAACTGTTTGGAAATTATTTTGAGTGCGAATTATTTTATTTACTTGTTTTGAGACCCTACAAAGTAATTTGAGAGCCATTAAAAACATAAGAAACAAGTAAGGCCAAAAATGTAAGAAACTGCCTACCAGGCCCGGACCTTAGTTTCTTATAAAAAGAAATACGTGTTCACTCATTTCTTATTAAAGAAACAGCTCATAAGAAATGGGAAGGTTCGATTTTTCGAAACTTAAGAAACTACCCTACCTGAGTTAAAACAGCTAAGAAACTTTCGTATTTGGCACTAAAAATGTTTGACATTGTACAGTATTAGTATTCTGTTATTACTTATTTGGAGATCTTGTACCTCTACGTTTCCGGCATTAGAAGAAATATAAGAAACTCGTAAGAAACTTTAGGTAGCAAGAATCCTAGCATTGAAGAAACCAAATACCAGCCCCGAACCTAAGTTTCTTATAAAAAACGAGTGTAGTCATGCTATGAACTATAAATATTGAATATCTTGAAACTCATAGTGAAAACTTCCTGGACTTCAACAAAATTCTCTCAAATGAATACAGCACCCGCATTCATGCTTGCATAACGCCATCATTGTCTCCTAAACAGACTTAGTACAGCAAGTTCTGTCTTAGCTAAGATAATATTTGCTTAAAAAGTTAGGGGTACGAAAATCTCAAACAACTACTAGACACTAGTAAATCATTTTAAAATCCTTTGATTGATTTACCAATGTGTAAAAAATCCTAAATTCTAATACACTTTGAGAATCGTGTATTAGTTTCTTACTCTGGGAAATCAATTCATTACAATTCAATATAACTTTGAAATTTGATTGCCAAACAAAAATCTCAAAGGTTCTTTGCTAACAGCTAAACCGGCACTGGAAATGATCGACATGCCAAACAAAGAACGAGTGTGTTTGACGAGAATGGCACCGTTATTGTGATACAGTTTGCAAAGCAGTCAATGTGTATACAAATAAAGATGAAAGTTTGTTGGACAAGGTCAAAAGCAGGATGGTTTTATCATCTATTTAATTACGACGACAAACAGATTTAAAAATATCCTTTTCTTTTATGAATTCAAGCTTTTAAGGTGAATAACAGGCAAGACTTGAAACCGAGGCTAGGCTGCGAAGGTAAGAATTTAGGCAAGTAGTGAAAGTTTCTTAAAATTACCCAATTTTGAGTACTCGGAGTTTCTTAATTCTTACGAGTTCAAAACAAATGTTAATGTTTACTACCTGTGCCCTCGTGAACATTAAAGAAAAAGCTTTTTCAAGCCTTTCCAATGTTTAGAATTTATACAGGTACCTTCAGAGTAATATGAAACAGGAAAGAAGTGAAAACGAAGTAAAAATATGCCAAGGATTTCCTTCATCAAAAGAAATAGTTTTTAAGGCTATATATTCCCAGTACTGGAGTTTCTTAATTTTTTGGCAATCTGAGAGCTGAGTTTCTTATAGACAGTTTCTTATAAAAAAATACATGTAGTTGCTATGTTACAAAGGGCGTTGCTCAGGCATTGATACAAAAACCTTTACGGTAGGTATAAGAATTGGAGTTCCGCCCTCAGATTGCCCCGAATTCCCCAATTTCTGCGCTCCTGGAAGTTGAATTCACAAATGGCGAACGTAGATTGTCCCAAACTTACATGGCAACCAAAGACTTGTTGGCTTTCATGAATTAAAAAAATCTTGAACCAGTGCAGCAGTCAAGCGATACATTAAGAGCGCCAATTCAATGCCATATAAAGTTTATAACGAGAATTCAAAAGTATGGTAGACTTTCGCTGGTCATTTCGACTTAGGACCTCCATCGACTCGACTAATCTGTTTACAAATTTGGGGCCTGCCTACGAACCAAAAGTTTCATAAACCGAAAGGTCTATATGTAGGTCCCGAATTCTCAAATTCAGCTGAATTCACAAAAAGTGGGAATGTAATCTTGACAATCACCCCGAACTTTCCACGAATACTGTAATGCTTTGTACCCTACCCCATATCTAAAAATTCCCCAAGCATTGTGGCATGATTCTCTTACAAAGTGTGTTTTAAATCAAGAAACACAAACGGCAAATTTCAACTACTTATTTGATCACTTGAAATTTCAAAAATGCCGAAAAATTGCATTTCCGTAAAGATGCGGTACCCGGCCGGATAGAGAAGTGTACATACAGATGGAAGATCACAATGTTAGTCTAATGTGACAGGGTAAAAACGTACTCAAACGAAAAGCATTCGGAAGTATCGATATAGGCTTTTGCTCAAGTTTACACTTATGGTGGTGATACAACAGAAGTCCGGTCTTCTTAGTGGTTTTGTTATCACGCCATGACAAAATATGTTTGCCCTGGTATTTATTTTGGGAGTAAATTCGAAGGCGTATTTTTGAGATTTACGAAAATCAGACGGATGGATTGAATGTTGTAGGTTTGAGTCAGGGGAAGAAGGCATTCCAAAAGTAAATTTTTGAAAATAAAAATGGGCCAGTCACGGACATTAATTTGGCTTTATTTCAAGCGCAAAATTGGAAAGGTATTTTGGGGCAATTTTTCTCAAAAGTACATGAGGTTCTAGGGTTCTTGCGCAAAATTGTAGAAATTTATCAAGGCGCAAGGAATGAAAACTTGGATTTATACAAAGGCCAGAATTGTGAATAGCGTATGAACGAGTATTTTAAGCAAGAAATTCAATTTCGGGAGTGTTCGGCCAGCTTTTAAGGCCAGAATTGCTAACCTATTCATATGATTGAACATTTGACTGCTTAAGAATTGTAACACGTAATTTTTGAACAAGATTTAATTCAGGGGGATGCAGGCTCCAACGTTGGAAGCCTGTATCTGAAAATTCAAGGCTCTCGCAGTTAATACAAATATGATGTTTTGGGAAGGGTTATTAAAATAGCAACTTCAAATTGCAATGAATAACTACCTTAAGTTAAAAGTTTTTCGGTGATTTTTGAAGCATGAAATGCGTAACTTGAAACGTGAGAGGTAAGTTTGAGATATTAGGCTATTTTCAAGCTGTAACGCTTCCAAGTTTCTTTTGATGAGAAAGGTATACGGCACTGCAAGAATCCAAACTCTATGCAATAACTTGAAACGTGAGAGGTAATTTTGAGGTATTAGGCTATTCTCAAGCTGTAACGCTTCCAAGTTTCTTATGATGAGAAAGGTATACGGCACTGTAAGAATCCATACTCTATGCAATAACTTGAAACGTGAGAGGTAAGTTTGAGGCATTAGGCTATTCTCAAGCTTTAACGCTTCCAAGTTTCTTTTGATGAGAAAGGTATACAGCACTGCAAGAATCCAAATTCTATCAAATTCCTTCATGCCCTGGATGGGCTTTTAGATGTGAACTTATGAAACTTTCTGAGGTAAGACAAAGCAGTTTAGCTTAGCTGTATAAATGTTTGGTTTGAGCAATGAGTATGCAATGTATTGAGTTTGGTACTTCCTGCATTTGTAATGCAGCATTTATTTTAGGTTGTGCATTGAGCACTGTCTGACTATGGCAAGAAAGAATTCAATCCCTAAGACTTCCAAAGGAATATATAAACTTTGGAGTTTAGCGTACGGGAGGTATGGCAGGAATGACAACGCAGAAAAGTTTTGGCCTAAGCACAATCTGAAAAAGTCAAGCTCTCGTTCTCGTTTTGAAATGAAAGCCCTAAAATATCATATAGCATATTCCTGTAAAATAACAGACAAACGACCGAGCTTTTTTGACATCTTCAGAGGAGAAAGCAAGACAGTTAGAGCAGCTGTATTATATATTAAGCAATGATTTCACAATGTCTTTAAGCTTGCTATTTCCTGAATTTTCATTGAAGAATCTATTTCGGTTGTGCAATACACACTGTCTAATCCTGGTACTTAAGGATTGCTGCAACGAAACTTCTCTTCCTAAAAAAACTCAATTACTGGATATTTAAGGCTCAAAACTAAAATAGGTACCGTAATGCCGAATGGCATCCGAGAAGCAAGAAACGACACAGGCAGACATAGACGCAAAACAATGCAGGGTGGAAATATGTTGCTGATAGCACTATCATAAGAGGATTGCTGTTTAATTTTCAAGGCCATGGAACGATAAAAGCGGACTAAAGAGCAAGCATACAGAACTCGTTCTTGTATAGAAGCATCCACGCTATTTGAAATTGTAAAACATCATTGCACATCTTTAATTATCTGAAACTTCAGGCAGTTAGCTAGTATATCAGTAGACTCATTACCTAAGTCCCTCTAACTTTCGCTTATCAGCTGGTTCAGAGCATCTAAAAGAAATTATTTCACAATTTCCTGGATCCTTGAATGTAAAACATAGACTTCGTGATAAGGTTAGATCGAGCCCTTGATAACTGAAGGTTTCATGACCCGATAGCTTTGCTTTTCTAAAGTATAGCTTCAAGCTATTTCGATGTCAAAGTATGCTAATTTCACTTCAGATGTACAGGCACAAGCAACAAGCATCGAAGCTTAGTGGTTCTTATTTGCAATTCTTTTTTGCTATTTCAAGGGCGCTGGATCCTTAGATACCATGGTTGATTTTAGAAAAGAGATCTTCATATTTGGCTTGCTGAAAATAAAGGTACTGACTTGTTTGCCTGTTTTCAAGTCTATTTCAATGACTGTCAAGCCGAATCTTTGAAAAGATCAGTTTAAACAGTCGAATCTACGCCCAGAACAATGAGAAATGTTTCAGTTCTTACACGTAAGAAAATACACCTATCACAGCTCCTTTTTCCGAAGACGTTTTAATACAGTTTTTCAGTTCCCAAGTAAATTCTTGGTACAATAGTCAGTAAGGTTTGGGTTTCGAGATGGAGAGATGAAAGGTCAATGTTCTACATACTTCAAGGCATCCTATATTGAGAAAGATACCTGAAAATGAATGCACTTTATTGACATGATATTTCAAAGATTTCATGAACCCGATTTGGATGAAACTGCATCACTAACTTTTCCTAAGCAATCCTAATCACCACGAGCTAAGAATTGTTGTTGCCCAGGTATAATACAATTCTCTATGCATTCTCGAGGGCCAAAAAGGGTAAAATTGGATCTGCGTAAAATGAGACTTTGGGGGTGGAAGTTTAGTGCTCGGACTGGGATTTGATGAATGAATTGGGCTGATAATATTAAGATTAAAATAACGGAATGTGGATGGGACTTCGTCGTCAATTTTACATCGACAAAAACACCCTTCAGGATGACCCTCACTCTATATTTGCACCTCAACAAGACTCGTAAAGGCAATAAAAACTCCCCCTACAATGTCGTCATAAACAATAGTGAGCCATGACAAAAAAAGTTGCCTCTGCTAAGTTTCAGCGGGGTCTCAGCGCATTTACGTCCTATGTACATCGACCTACTACATCGACAAGACTTCGTAATGAGAAAGTTACGTGAAAACAAATGCAGTTTAACAATAATAAGGAAGTATTAAACAATTAAAATTTAAGTCACGACACTAACCTTGCCATTCCATTTCCTCTCTTGAAATATCTCTGGAATCTTCAGTACGATGGCCTTGCCCTCGATACTTCGTGCAAGCATCGTCTTCATCTCGGAAAATCTCTCTTCGTTTATGTCCATTTACTTCTGCATCATAACCTACATCCTTGCTTGATTCGCTCTTATCAAATCCAAGTATATCTTCAACCAAAAATGACCTCAACCTTCTCGGCTTCTCCTTCTGGCATTTAGCATCCATGGCTGATGGCTGAGGGATGTTTCAGCGCCGAGTTGGCGATTGAAAAGAACAGCAAACGGCAGGAAACACGGCAGCCAGGGCAGCCTGTAAACGCGTGCTCAGTTCGCAGAACGCCTTACTGTTTATTCACTAGCAGCTAGTCGTCTCAAAGTCCACAAACTGACTGAGTCTGACATTCACAGGTCTGCTGTGTGAAATGAATTGTAGACTGGAAGCAGTACCCCTCTATCTTGTATTTGAAAGCAACAGCGTCTTCCCGCACAATATCAGACGGGCGAAGAGTCGGAAGTGTACACGGCTATAGCTGCGTCTGTAGTACACAGTTACGAATGAGTGTGACGCGCTCAGGTCTCCTATGTGAACAACAACCTTATATCTTCCTGGTAACAGCGTCTTAACGAATACCAGTTTAAGCCGTTTACTGAGTTATTAGTCGATTTTGAGACGCAGTTGGAGTCGCGGATTAATCTTCATACGGTTGATTGTGTGCGAAAACGATGGCGAGCGAATACAAATGCGGAATGAAGCTAAACTGAAAATACCAAAGTGATATGTCACTTATGATATGGAATTATGCGTTGATTGACATGTCAGTCATTCCCACAAAACAAAGAGATGCATTTTCACACCCACTTCTAAATTGATTGACACTATACAAATCGAAATGACATCTGGCTGATGCTGCCAGCCTCCTGCGCATTGCTCGTATTTCATGCGAAAGCGCAGCTCGAGTATATGGTTTTCAAAGGCAAGACTGATATTCAAATAGTTAGCCAAATAAAGAAATCAAATATTTAAAACAAATGTCGCCGACCTGACGTCATCACCAACCTCATGTAAACGCGGCTACACGCGAGATCCAGTAATAACTTTTAAAGTTAGTTGACGGAGATAAATAGCTAACTCAAGAGCCGCATATGCAAGTCTAAAATTAGCCTCTTGTATTTAATGATTCGGCACGTGCGTTGATATTGTATAACCAGAGAAACAATAGCGTGCCTAGGCAATTCCTTTGTCCTATCTATAGATGACTCCGCTTACCTCATTCACTTCTTCTACAGTTTCTCATCCCATATAGTTTTCTGCAAAGTTTAAACTTTCACAACATTCTTGAGACCAGCAGCAGCTTCTAATTTGGATAGTCCCTTACAAATTCCCCACTTGAAAATTCAAGTAATCCAACATTCAATGCCCATTTCTTGGTATACACTGTAATCTAGAAAGTTTAATTGCCTTATAGTTCAATGTACCCGGGTATCAGACTCTCTCACCCCCTGATGTCGGAGAGAGCGATGATCNCGGGCGAAGAGTCGGAAGTGTACACGGCTATAGCTGCGTCTGTAGTACACAGTTACGAATGAGTGTGACGCGCTCAGGTCTCCTATGTGAACAACAACCTTATATCTTCCTGGTAACAGCGTCTTAACGAATACCAGTTTAAGCCGTTTACTGAGTTATTAGTCGATTTTGAGACGCAGTTGGAGTCGCGGATTAATCTTCATACGGTTGATTGTGTGCGAAAACGATGGCGAGCGAATACAAATGCGGAATGAAGCTAAACTGAAAATACCAAAGTGATATGTCACTTATGATATGGAATTATGCGTTGATTGACATGTCAGTCATTCCCACAAAACAAAGAGATGCATTTTCACACCCACTTCTAAATTGATTGACACTATACAAATCGAAATGACATCTGGCTGATGCTGCCAGCCTCCTGCGCATTGCTCGTATTTCATGCGAAAGCGCAGCTCGAGTATATGGTTTTCAAAGGCAAGACTGATATTCAAATAGTTAGCCAAATAAAGAAATCAAATATTTAAAACAAATGTCGCCGACCTGACGTCATCACCAACCTCATGTAAACGCGGCTACACGCGAGATCCAGTAATAACTTTTAAAGTTAGTTGACGGAGATAAATAGCTAACTCAAGAGCCGCATATGCAAGTCTAAAATTAGCCTCTTGTATTTAATGATTCGGCACGTGCGTTGATATTGTATAACCAGAGAAACAATAGCGTGCCTAGGCAATTCCTTTGTCCTATCTATAGATGACTCCGCTTACCTCATTCACTTCTTCTACAGTTTCTCATCCCATATAGTTTTCTGCAAAGTTTAAACTTTCACAACATTCTTGAGACCAGCAGCAGCTTCTAATTTGGATAGTCCCTTACAAATTCCCCACTTGAAAATTCAAGTAATCCAACATTCAATGCCCATTTCTTGGTATACACTGTAATCTAGAAAGTTTAATTGCCTTATAGTTCAATGTACCCGGGTATCAGACTCTCTCACCCCCTGATGTCGGAGAGAGCGATGATCTTTCAAACAAAATGGGAGCAAACAATAGATTTCACCTGAAACAATCAGTTCTCCCCCAATATTTGGCAAGGTGCCCACCACTGGGCTTAGGTTCCACTAAAACGGTGAAGATACCATTTTTACCACTATTGAAAACAACCCAGCGTAGCACAAAACCTCTGCGGAGGATTTTTCAAATACCACAGCAAATGCAAAGATAAGGGCTCTCTTTAATCAAATGACAGGCCTCAGAAGGCAGCCTCCCCCACAGCTATCAGTGCTTTTCACCTCGCTACACTGTCCATGAATGAGCAATAGAACAGCAAATCTAAAAGTGTAGCATTGCTAAAAACTTCATTGTTGTTACCTTGGGATCGGGGTTGCTAGGAAGGAGCACAACAAAAATTTGCTCATCAGATAAATACAATTAACGTAATAATAAACTAGGATAGAATTTAAACATTTTAGGAACAACATATTGCAAGTACCGCAAAAAGCTGCTCAAACAAGGCTCAAACAACAATGGAAAATTTGAAACCTCTAAAAGACACGTCCTTGAGACATAGAGTATATTTGTCAAGCTTCTGTGTTTCAAGTCAACTTTTAATGTACGTTCCTTGTCAATATGTGGAGAGTAGTGAAAAGAGTGGTTGTCAATTTAGAAGTGCAATGAAAGTGTCATAACTTTCTTGAGTAATTTCCATATATCTTTCAATTTGTGGCAAGGAAAGAGACTATATAAGAATACAACACTTCGCTCTGGATATCCCAGGCAAATGTTGGGAATGCAATCCCCTCCTGTTGATTGGCGCGGCCATGATTAGGGGTGGCCTATCCATATTTGATGTCTAAGAGGAATCAACGCCCGGGCCTATGTTGCCTAAGAAACCAAATAAATAGCATAACGGGGCCTCCAACTTTCGCAAAGGTGTGGGAAAGTTTTTAAGTGATGAAAATGTCATCTTCAAGTTGAAATTCCAATATAGCTTTTTACAGTGTGACATTGGATGTAAGGGCAAAAGTTAATGGCTTTTTTGCCGTTGGTAAGGATCAAGATTTAAGAATGAAAAACCTGCACAACTTCATCTAACAATGAGTAACTAAAACGTGGCCTCATTTGAGAAGCTGGAGTAAAGTTCGAAAGACAAGATGACATTTAGATGGAAGATTTCTTTCTTAAGAAAATAAGTCTTAACATCTAAGCTTGACGTTTCTATAAGATGGCATGGAGTACGATGAAATTGGCGGATTATTCGTGAATATGCAGTTTTGAAACGGCTATACCTTTTTGTACTCACCCAGTAAATATGATTTTCTTGAGAATATTGACAGGTAAAATGCACCACAGTACCAAATGGGCAGTAACAGGTACCAAAATGTCTGGTACCCAGTATTCTTAAGATCAGTACCAGGGACCATGGGACCAGGAAAACAGTACCACTTCAGACAGAAAACTACAGAGAAATATCAGGAAAAAGTCTGAATAAAGAAATTGATAATTTACTTGTTCTAGCTCTAAAAAAAGTTACTGGTACCACAGTAGTTGCTACCAGTTACCCAGCAGTAACAAGGGTATCAGTACAAGGTACTGCAGGGGCCAGTACCCAGTACCATTAATACCCCCTGTCACCATCCTCTTTCTTCAACGGTGTTTTTTGCAGCAGCAGCAACCGGCTTTACCGGCAAAAATTGTCTCATCTGTGTTGCGATAGGACTTCCCCTTTGGCACCTATGCTAAGCCACTTGATACTTTAATTAAATTTTTAATAATTTCAACCAATAAAATCTTTTAATATGAAGTATCAGTTTACTCAAATTTGGTTTGGTAGGTATAAAATGGTTTGCATCAAATATCACATAAATTTTCCAGGTCACAAAATCTCTTTCCAACGAAATTTCATACCAACTGCAAAGACAATGCAGGAGCATCGAGACCCAAGACCACAAACGTAAGTACCAAAATAGGCAACGGAAAAGATCGTATGTAGACATAATTTAAAAATTGCCGCTGGTAGCTAAAGCCGTGGGGGGGGGGCAGCTGCGGCTCCAAACAGACAAGCCAGAAAACATAATAAGGGAGAGGTATTTAAAAGCATTTCAAACACTTTAAAGAGAAGTTATTAAAGATGAATAAGATGGTAATAAATTCTACAGATACTTAACAAATAAGGTTCAAGCATTGAAGTGATGTGAAAGGCTTTAACACTTTAGTACGGTGGTAAACCGTACCTTTGAATCCAGGACTAGCATACCAGCAAGCATGGGAAGAGAAAAAGTTGAAACTTTGAACCAAATGTAGAGATGAGTTTGGTGACATTGTTGGGCTACTGTACCACTGCCTATGTAAATAGTCCGTCCTTACGTATCCTTATTTACTCGTGTTTTGTTATTCATTTATTCGGTCACAGTTCTCTAATAGTAAAGTCGCCAAATAAGGAGTTCCTCTTCTTTAGGCAACAACATGTCCCCGATATAACATCAGCGGAGCTTACATTCATGAGTGCTTTTGATCCACCGGGGAATGAATAAAAACAATCCCCATTTGAAAAAATATTGCTCCCTGAATATCAAAGCAATAACATTGAAAATAGTCTTGCTTCATTCCCGATATGCTCAATTAGATTCAGCAATTTACCTAGCTTTAATCGGTTATTCCTTCCCGTGGATATGGAAGAATTTTTGCAGAAAGCCCCCTTCTAAAAAGCTGCAAAAACGAGTGAAAACGACGAGCAAAATTTCCTTGGTTTTCCTTCCTGACAGTAATGACATTTACATGTCTTCATGTATTTTGTCCTGTTGGAGAATGAAATCCCTAATCCCTGAGAATGAAATATTTATAACTATTCTAGGGGGAAGACTATTCATCCTCCCAAGAAGATAGCACGTTTCAAAGCGCGTTCAAGTCATGGCAAACTATTTAACATTAGTTTGACAATATGCCTTTTCGTCAGTTTATCCAGCAAAAATATGTTTCCATTGTCTTACAAAAGAGCTTTCAATGGCCACCACTTTGCCAATTCTTTTTACCCGAATACAAATCGATGAACAATCATGGGAATACACTTGAGAAAATGTTATATTGTATTTAAATAATACCATATCACCACGACGAGAAACACTTTTATCAAGGTAGTCCACTTTACCTTTGAACCTCCCCCAGAAATGAAACTAAAATCATTGATAATTTTATGTCAATTATCAATAATTCAACCTCATAGTGATTACCATCTATCTTTTCTGTGTCGATAGATCTCCTCGTTTCATCAAATCCCAATAAAATGATTGGATCAGTAACTGCAGTTTCAAATGAAGGCCAAACTTCGGCCGTCCAATTTTTGGAGGATTTTTCAGTAGCATGTATTAGAATATTTTCTGTATCTTCAGCACCCAACCTGATACTGTAAATTATGATTTTCTGAAAGCTGAAACATGAAGGAAACGAGAACACAAAGGTTTTTTCATCCGACTTTATGTTCAGTTGAGAAAATAAAAAATCCTAGGTAGTTCATTTTACCCTGTAGTTCACATTAACCAGTCTTACCCTAAATCATGGGAACTGCAATATCTTCATTTTTTGCAAAACCAAACATTTTTGAACAACAAAAAGCAAAACCCGAAAAAACTCATACCAGGGCAATAATCATGAACAACAACAGCAACGACAACAACAACCACATAGAGTATCCTCATACCCATGGGCTAGCAAACGCTTTCTAGCAGACTGTTGATTTTCAGACGTGCTAAATTTCTCAAAATACGCCTATTTACACAGTGTGTTGTAATATTTACTTAGTTTCATAACGAGAGTGTAAATTTTGAAATTCATCCTCCCATCCAATTGATAAACAAATGAACTGGGAGGTCCTGGAAGTTAGGTCAATCAGATGCAAAACTATTATTTGTCAATGAAATAAATGTAATGTACACAACAAGGTACCAGTTAGGCCCTAATGAATCAGAACCCGTTCAATCTCCATCAACATGACAACTAATGGGCTTTTAGCTGAGTCAACAAATGGGCCTAGCATCACCTGAAATCCTCAATCAAACCATCCCTTGTTGGTCTTGATAGCTGCTAGTTTTATGGACAAGCAACGCATTTATAACAAACATTCATTGTAAATCTTATTGGTTTTGATAGCTGTTAGTTTACGGACAAGCAACGCTTTCAAGACAAACATTCGCTCTCAATCGATTCATTTCAGCAGCCTACCATATTTGCTATACTAGCTGTTAGTCTGATCGACAAGCAACGTTATCTTAGTAAACATTCATTCAGCTCTTGTTGTCACTATGCTACAGGTTACTAGATAAACTACCCCATCATTTCTTCTTGGTAGTGATAAAAGTAGTTTGGTCACCAGTCATTGATACAGTAATATGTTTACAGTAATACATCGATACAATATTCTTTTAGTTCCTGGTGTCCATAAAACTGGGAGAGTCACACAAAAACTTTCTGCTTTTGCCGTCAGTACTAGACTTAAGACATAGTGTTAGTTATCGCAGCAACAACAACGACAACAACAACATTTTTTGCTCAAACGGGGATATATGAACTTAAACTTAGATATAAAAATTAGGACGGCCAGGAACGGATTTTCCTGTGCCCTCAGGAACGAAACTGAGGTGTAGTCAACGCAACCTTCGACAGTCGCAAATTCTCATTGCTGCGGTGAAGCTTGTGCTTGAAGCTTGTATTTTGCAGTGTAGCACTTTAGGAAAACCATCTTTTGCGGCGTTTTAGGGTCGGTGGTTTTCAGAAAAAATAGCAGGTGATTTAGGCCATGTCCGTTTCTGGAAGCGTATGGCCATGAGTCGCACTGGTCGCAGTTATAGCGTCCATCAATCTATCAATAGCGATAACCTACGAACCTATAATCAGTCTACAAATGTAGTACATCAAAATCAGTTATACCATTGGAAAGATATGTGCACTTTTGCTTGGAGGCTGTTCCGACAAAGGCCAAAAATAACGGCCAAGATAATCAATCACGTACGTTATTAACGTATAAAATTGCCTATCTCTCCTACCGAAAAAGTGTAAAAGGGGGGATGGGGTCAAACATCAGGAAATACGTACGTTTGTTAGTAAGATATTCGAAATTCAATGATTTTTCAAACATAGAAACAATTGTTTACTCAACCAGTGTATAATTCTTGCTCCTGGAGGCTTACGGTTATGGAAGACCTGCATTTAAGGTGGCTCGCTGCTGAAGGATTTAATTCGTGGATTTAAATCATGGCTAATTAAAAAAGAAACTTCAAACACATACACAATGGGTTCAGGTGGCTCGCTAAAGATGAAAATTTAACACTGATAAACGTTTTGGTGTCTTATCGCTCGTGATAAAATCTGCCCAATCCCATCTCATAACATCAAGCTATAAATCATCTCAAGATATCGCGTGCAAACTTAAA
>REGL01000416.1:114013-159289 GCA_004194395.1 Aurelia aurita complex sp. Pacific | reverse complement strand
CTGACCAAAGCGCTCCGCAGCAAAAATATAGTCATGGGCTATCAACCAAATTATGTCACGTACAATTTTTGTCTATCGCCCAATTCATGTTTAAGTAATAAACAGAGATGGAAAGCAGAAGTCAGTTTCAACGAAAAACTTGATTTTGATAATATTTCCTACTATATTTCCAAGTTATCTATCCGTTAATATGCACTCAGCAGGAGAAACACTCACACCCAACAATGAACAACTCCCGACCAAAGAACACTTTGATTAAAAATAATTCTACAAAATAAACTACACCATGTAACAGTACGAAATTTTCAGAATGATTCAAGGAATAATTATGCTATCTCCTGGTATACTTCATTAGCTCCGGAAAATATTTTCAAAGGCAGAAAAATTATCTGTTCTGTTCTGCATTCTGCGTGGGAAACACCCAGCAACAAGGCCGCGCTTCCCTACCAAAAACACCCCGATTAGAAATAATTTTAGAAAAAACACTACACCATATAACAGGATGAGATTCCAGGGAGCTTTAAAGCATAACTGAGCTAGCTCGCCGTAAAATCCGCCAGTACCTAACAATTTCAGATTTAACAGACACTGTATCTGTAATCACTGAATGCAATCTGCCCTCTGCATGAGATTTCCCTGTCATAACAATTCCTGAAGTCCCCGTGGACACTGCACTGTCTTCGCGTTCCACTTTTGTTTAAGTTGTGTTTTTTATCACAAAAGAACATTGTTTATCACAAAACTTTCCTAATGATTTCTTTCATCTACGTTTGAATAAAAATGGCATAAAGAACATAAATCTAGAAGAAAAATAGAAGATGGCGCATAGTTCTTACATTTTTGACTCCCTGTGCTGATTCGCTTCGTCGTCTCTCTCCCTTCTTCTATCTCTTCGTCTCCTTTCATCTCGATCTCTCCTTTCATCTCTATCTCTCTGCTCGCGCTCTCTGTGCCTTTCCCTATCAGAATACCTGTCATTAACTTTTTCTCTATCCTGGTCGATACCCTTGTCTCTCGCCCTGTTCCAGTCTTTATCCCTTACTCTGTCCCCAAACCTATCTCTATCTCTGCCAATGCTCCTCTCTCTATCGTTTCTTCTTTCATCCAAGTCCTCCACATCTTCGTCACTGTCTTCTCCACTTCTTCGTCGTTGCTTCTCCTGGATGAAACTTTGCACTTTGTGTCGCCGTTCATAATAATCATCACCTCCATAATCTCTTTCTCGCCCATCTCTGTGCCTTTCCTGTTCATCCTCCTCCGAAGATATCTCCCCCTCATCTTTATCACTGTCCCTGTTTTTCTCATAATTTTCTTTATCGGCAATAAAACTTCGAACTTTCCTTTTTCTCTCATAATACCTGTTCAGAAGACAAAAATTCGATACATTCATTCTTGTGATTGTCCGTTGGGATAATACTTGTTTTTCGAAAAACTTGTTTACGCATTTCCCTGTGATGAAAACGAAATGAGAAGAACACTGAAGAAATGAGAAGAATAGGCATCAAACCTATTCAAAACTTGACTGATTACATATCGTAGTTCACCCCTTGCCTGAACTGATATACCACTAAAACAACGACTCATGTCCATATGCTTCCAGAAATGGAATGGCCTAAATCATCTGCTATTTTCTCAAAACAACCGATCCCAAAAACTCCAGGGAGAGGGGGCTACTTAACTTAAACTTGTACGGGGTGTGCCCGAGAAATTGTTTTACCCTGTTCCAGAATTTTTCACTCCAATTGAAAACCGATTCTAGAAAATCCAAAAAATAAAAAATTGACCGACAAATGACCTGATCTAACAAGAAATCCCCTTTTGACATGCTTTGACAACCTGCTCAAGAAAAATTGCCTTCTTTTGATACCCTGTGCTAGAAAAAATAGGCGAAAACGATACCCTCAAAGCGGCACATCCCCTCCGGACAAATATAATAAGTACCCCTCCCACTAAGGCCTAAAATGCCGCAAAAAGCGGTTTTCCTGAAGTGCTACACTGCAAAACAAGCTATCAGTACTTAGATTGATGTGCCTTTGAGCAAATAAAGCAAAAGACTCCTACTTACAAGTGATGTTCTGAGATTTTGATCGTTGCCTGCGTTCAAATGAGAATCAGCAAATCTGGTCAAGTTGCTTCAACTCGGCCAAGATCTTGGCCCCGCAGGAAACTTTTTGCCGTGTTGAGAAAAGTTTGGAAATAAGGCCCTCACTGAAGCGACAACAACAACAACAAGGACAGATAATATTACAATAGGGTCGGCTACTTTTTATTGATACCTAAAAATAAAACGATTTGTGATTGCAAACCAAGGGAATTCCATGCCCAGTTGGTCAAGTTGGAAACAAGAACAAAGCAAGCTGCAAAAGTTGCCCTGAAACCCAGGTGGCTAGCTTGCTCGTTGACATGAGCACAAATCGAAAGAAGAAGGACACATCTAAATATCTGCCTTGGGCATTTTATTTGTTTGGTGCAGAAGCCAATCGAGGGGCTATCCAATTCTAGTACTTTTTAGGTGTAATGAAAACACTTACTACTAAGCTTCTGCTGTACAAAGAAAATAAAATGCCTGAAGCAGAAGTTTAGATACATCCTTTTTCTTTCGATATGTGCTCATGTTTGCTCTTAAAAACCATTTCTGGAATACACAACAAGCGAGCTAGCTACCTGGGTTTCAGGGCAACTTTTGCAGCTTGCTTTGCTTTTGTTTATCACTTGACCAACCGGGCATGGAATTCCCTATGTCTGCAATCACAAAGCGCTTTGTTTCTAGGTATCAATAAAATTAGCCGACCCTATTGTATCATTATCTGTCCTTGTTGACAACAACAACATCAATTCAACGAGATAAGCGTAAGTTGAGGGTCGTTGTGCAGTGAGGTTAATGAAACACCAAGTGAAAAGGCTCTTATATAAAGAAGTAAGCATTGAAGATTTCAGGCTTTAGGTTCCTATTCAAGGAAGGTTCTTATATTCGAGCTTACTGTACAACAAATACTTACAGCGGGGATCTTGACCTTGATTTCTCTCTCCTCCTTCTTCCAGGAGGTGATTCTCTAGCAACCTGGAAAAGTCAGGATAAAAGTTTCAACACCATGTCGATGCTGCCTTTTTAGAAATTCCAACATGATAAGTTATGGTAGTTAATTGTTTTTATATGTTATTATCTCTGCCTACAAAAAGTTAAAAGACCTGGAAGTATTTTTGTGACTTTTCTGACAATTTCTATGAGCACTGAAAATTATTGCTGCCAAAGACAGCATTACTATTCTTCTTCTTCTTCTTAATGATTTGATCAAGTATCTCAGACCCTACCAGCCCTGGACCTACTGTACATTTCTTACAAAAAATGAGGGTAATTGAATGTCACTTACTTGCACCATACTCTTGAATCTTTGATTATCACCAGAGCTTGCTTCGTCACTGAGATTTAGAAAGCAGAATCATTTCTTCTATGTTTTGTACCGTGTACAAATTGATACATGAGCTTTTGGTATATAAAGGTCCTATTACCTTTAAACTGTAGCTGAATATAATGTCAGTGCCCTTAATTACAAGCTTGAAAAGTAAACAAAGACTGACAATAGGTTATTTGTGTTGATTAATACCCATTTTACTAAATAGCTTCATAGCTACCTCCTTTTAAGTAATTCCCTCCATACAATTTATCTCATTTCCTTTTGTTATTGTTGATTTTATATTGTATTAATTTCCCATACTGATGTATTAATTTTCTGTAATAGCATCTTATATTTTTTTAGTTTAGTTATTTGTCTGCTTAGTTATTTCAAAAAATTGTATGTTGTGGAAATTAAAACCATTTGGATATATGGCCTTTCAAATGATGTTTTGACACAGCTATTACAGTATGGCCGTAAAGACCTCACTAATGAGTTAAATAAAAAGATAATTGAATTAACACTGCGTTTACATCCACAACACTGGTCGGTTTGATTAATATGGCTATAAATACGGTTTGTCGCAACACAGCCACCAAGTTACTAAGTCCCTTCTTGTATTTTGTTTTGCTTTTTGTTTTTTGTTTTTTGTTTTCTTTTTGGTTTTTGTTTTGTAGTCGTTTCATATAATGTATGTAATAGTCTTGAAAGTCTATCTTAAATTAGACGTCACATTCTGATATCTGGGCACGCAAACTTGCCCCAAATGATCAATTCAATTGTTTCACTAGATGACGTCTAATTTGAGATAGACTTTTAGTCTTTAGCTTTATGTAATGGCTGCGGAGTTGCCATAGACTTTTGCTCTCCAAGGTATCGTTTTTATAGTATTGTAAAGTAGTTTTGTAAGTAGTGTTAAAAAGTAACTTGTATTGTAAAATTTTGATTGAATATAAAAAAAAATAAATAAAACATTAAACTGAACTGAGAAAACAGTTCTCCTTGCTAAAATTGTCATGAACAACAAACAAAGGTTAAACAGGTTTTTGCTAACCCTGCAAATGTAATAATGTCTCGTTCAATTCCTACCTTGACCATCCCTCGGGACACCCCCAGGCATTTGCTAACAAAATATTCTCAGCCCCCAGGCATTCAACTGGCAATTCACTAGTCCCCAAACTTTTTGATGACATTCTCTCATTGACATTTTCGAATGAACACATTGAATTTTAAATGTGAAAAATGCTCTATCTAATAACAACAGAATTTCCCACAAAGGTAAACGTACCTTGAGGCCATTATTGTTCTTTGCTGCAGGTCAGCTCGTCGTGAGATTGTTCCTCGAAGTAGCTAATTTGGCGTGCTGGCCCTTTCGTTCGTTGATTCAAAAAGGGGGCCTAAAAGATGTGTGGAATTGATGTGAAGAACTTCTCTGTTTTAAAGCGTGCTGTGTTGCTTCTTTGTCTTCAAAACTTTTCCTGGAGTTACTGTGAATCAATCTTGGCAACAGTAGAATTTTAGCATCAACGGTCGTCGATCTAGAAACGTCACGCATTGCCCGCCATTGCTGCTCTTGTTCTCAAACTTTTTTGGGAAAACTTAAGGTGGGAGGTATCATTACACTAATTACAAAATTCCTAGCATCGCTACAGTTTGTTGTTGTTGTTGCTGCTACCATTGTCTCAAGATAAATCAGCTACGTAAGCGGAGATAAGAGACTTCGTAATGAGTCTATGATTCTGGCAAATCCACCTTTGCATTCTGCAAGAGAGGCCAAAACAATATGTTTGCCAGAAATCAAAGATGGATCCAAGAAAAGGACCCGAAGGACGAATTTACCAATATCATGAACTAGAAGCAAGCCTCAAACGAAGGATTAGAAACACTTGCATCATAAGTGCAGTATGGTAAGTGGTCGAGGAACTTTATGCAATAATAAAAAAATGTACCTGTTACCAGTTTTTCTAAAAATGCTATAATTGCCACCTCATCTTCTGGACTGTCTGGTGTTCAGACAACTAGGTTAAGATTGAGTAGTCACCGATAATGTCAGATAATGTCGAAAATCATGATAGAAAACTAAAAAAAGAGACCTTCCCGGATGTGATAAAACCGTTTGTACTAACTTAGAAGGCAGCAGAAAAGTTTGACATTGTAGGGCTAGCTTTTTGCAATACTGAAAAAGAAGCACTCATTCATTTATAAAGTTGCCTTGACAGTCACAATCAAGGAGGACACTGATGAAAAGAAGTTCTTTCAAAGTTCTTTCAAAATGTTTTCATCACTTCCAGAAGTGACCAACTTAACTATTTGCTTCTAATGTTGGTACAAAATGTTACATAAATGTATTTGTATGATATACACTTACCTCACATAAGTATTGCACCACCTAACACAAAATGGTGCCCAAAAGTGTCTTTCAGCCCAACCAACAAAATTTACATAACAAAAGCATCAGCATTGAAGGGTTTCTCTACCGGGTGTTTTGGTTGGAAAAGAATTGTTAATTCGTTTGCTTTTCATTCATAAACAAAATGAAACGTTATTTTGTTGGTTTCTTTGATAAATTAGCAAAAACCTCCGGACAACACTGCACAAGATTTTGGGAGCGTAGCTGGAGGAGTAGGCCAAAACGAAATGAGAAACGGATAGATATCTGGGGGCAATGACAACAACATTTTATAGTTTTCAAATTAGGATTCTACAAACTTTATCGCTATGACAAAAGTTTTCTGTGAGGAAGGCAAGAAGGATAAACACAAAGGGAAAACGGAAAGAAACCATTCCAAGGTAAGAATATCCTTGATATCACTTTTATAACATTAACATTAATTTTGCTTCCTGGAAGACTTTAGGCAGGTGGTTGACACTTAAATATATGGATTTTGATGTGCTTAACGAAATCGCTACGGTTTAATTTAGTTTGAAGATAATTTTGAAATTTAACCAGTGACTGGAGCATGTTTTTTTAACGTGACTCCTTCTTAGAGAAATTCAAGTTCAGCTACATTGAATGAAGGCTTTGTTATTTATTTGAAATTTCTTCTTTTATCAAAGTCAAAGTGGAAAAATTTTATCATGAGGATAAAGTTTGCAGAATCCTAATTTGAAAACACTAAATTTTGTTTTCTTTGCCCTCAGATATCTATCCGTTTCTCATTTTGTTTTGGCCTACTCCTCCAGCTATACTGCCAAAATCTCGTGCAGTGTTGCCCGGAGGTTTTTGCTAATTTATCAAAGAAACCAACAAAATAACGTTTCATTTTATTTATGAATGAAAAGCAAACGAATTAACAATTCTTTTCCAACCAAAACACCCGGTGGAGAAACCCTTCAATGCTGATGCTTTTGTTATGCTAATTTTGTGGGTTGGGCTGAAAGACACTTTTGGGCGCCATTTTGTGTTGGGTGGTGCAATACTTATGTGAGGTAAGTGTACATTATATAATTTCACAATGCTCTATTTCTTTTTTCAGGGCAAGTCTCATATTAGGGGGTGCTGGAATCTTTGTTCTCTTAATGCCTTCAATGGACAGAGAACGAGAAAAACGACTTTTAAAGGAAGCAGAAGAAGAAAAATTGGCACTAGAAGCAGCTAAATCTTTAACAAACCAGTCTACAAGCCCAATTACGGATAAAGTAAAGGATTTAAATATCACAACTTCTAGTTCATCAACCTGATATTTCCTTTCCCTAGAATTATTGTGTTTTTATGTGCTGACGAGTGAAGAATTTGAATCATGAAGACATTGTTTGGCCAAGCCATTCAATTCAGTAAAGATATCCAAGTCAAGGCAATATATTAATTGAGTGCCTTATTTCAAGAAGAGAGCAGACAATTACGTGTCTCATCTTTTGAGGATTAAAGGCCCAGTTTCACCTCACTTGGATTTTGGAAGCAAACTCATCATCTGCAGTTTGATAACTAGATTTTACATGGTTCTAAAGATTTGTTTTCCATTGGAATTCAGACTGCAAAAAGAAGATTCCTATAGGAAAGAAACAAATGACAATAATGAATTTGCCAACATTACCTTTAATAGTTTTATTTGATTTCATTGAATAATTGAGCAAAAAGGATTTGCCCCAACATTTTGGAATTGACCAACTGAAATAAGATGACAGTTGAGGCTTTAGGATAACAGTTGCAAAATCTGAAGTCCAAAGAAAGTGGAAACAACACCAAAGAGTATGTTGCAAATGGCCACCATAGATAGCAAGAAAGTTTACTTTCTATGAGAGCGTTACCCAAATGTTTTGATACCTATAACTTTTATATAAAGACTTTGTGGCAGACTGCAAGTATTCTACATCCTTCTTTGAAAGTGCATGATTCAATATTAGCAAAGGTAACCCAAATTCATGAAGAAAGAGAATTTAAAGCATACACACTCATTGCATTTTCTTTTACTTTCAACCTGCTGTATTATCATAGATCCTAAATGTGGTATAATATAGTAATTTGATGACAACTTTATGTTCTAAAATTAGTTTTACATAAGAGCTGATAACTTAACAGATGACAAGACATTTTGGGAAAATAGTACCTTGTTGTTGCAATCATTTCCACAATAGACCTTTTAGCTATTCTGAAAAGAATCAGAATTGAATGATATTTTGCTACATTTTGCAGAATTTTTGAATGTGCATAATAGTGATAGAAGTTCTAATGCCACTCAATCAAACCTCACGTATAAAATGTATAAAAATAACCCTCGTTCCAGGCTCTTTAGTAGGAAAGCTAAAAGGTCTATTGCCTAGCTCAGTTTACCATATTGCTGTTCACAAAGATACTTCTAAAACAAAGTTACAAGATTCCGCTAGTGCAAACCAGCAACATGTTCTTGTCATCCCATCTTGCTTGCATTACCGTTGGCAAAGACGATGTATACAACAAACACTTCCCCTCTTTAAGAGAGAAGATAATCTTCCTTTTTGGCAGCAAACAATCTGCTGGAATTTTACTCTTCTTGTTGGCTTGCAAATTGCTTTGAATATGCCATTAGATTGTTAGTCTCTAAAATGCCACTCTTGTCGACACATAGGACAAAGTTGTTGCAGCTGCTGTGAATTCAGCCACTTCAGTATACAATGCATGTGAAAAACATGAGTGCATCTCCCCCAAACCAAAGGGCAATCGTCACCAGGGATTTTGCAGTCTGGACAACAGCCATCGAACTGCATCCTGCAGATTCCACAGTTTTCATCATTTGCTGTCCAGTGCCATGTTGCAACTGCAGTCCATTTCTTTACAGTTACTTTCATTCTGAGCTCGTTCTTCTGCTCTCAAACACTCTGGTTAGTCATTTTTGGCCTATCTACCGATAAGAGATTTAATGTTGTTGTGGTTGTCTTTAAATGCCATTATGAATTTACCTCTGAATCGTTATCTAGGCTGAACAAAACGGAATCACGGAACAAAACTGGAGTCTGTCTCAAGTTAGGTTCATGTGAAAATGCCAAAATGCGTGCAATGCAAATAACAACAATTAAAGTGTTTCGCTCGTGTAATTTACGTTATCGCAAATCTCACATGTCATCTAATTTGAGGCAGACTTTCGACTGATTGCACGTTTTTTATGTATGAGACTTGGATCAAAGTCTGAAAGTTCCCCTTTTAGTACCCAAAGTTTCTTAATTTTTTCTTATTCTTGGTGCATGAATCATCATGTAGTCTCTACCGCCACAATGCACTTGTCCTTTGACAGACAGTATAATGCTTGACAAGGAAATAAGTTTTATTGGGACAAAACAGTGAACATTTCTCAAAAATAAAGGTTCGAACAATTTTGTCATGAATTTTACTTTTTCTAATTTTGCTTTGAAAGCTCCTTAGCGCTTCCCAAACTAGTACTAGAGTTTCTTAAATCTTTGGCCATCCCAGTGCTAGTTTTTTATAATCCAGATTCTTAAGAAACGTAGCATGTCGTACAGGGACGTAGGAAGCATCTCAAACTTGGAGGGGCACGACACTTCAAGGGCACTTTTTCATTGAGCTAAAGGGGCACTTCCTGCAAAATAAAGGGGCACTTCTTTGTTTATTGCAAAATCTTTGGGGAAGGGGCACGTGCCCCCAATGCCTCCCGGTTCCTACGTCTCTGATGTCGCAGTTTCGCTAGCCTTGAATGAACTGATACACAAAAGCGACAACAACATCCATGTGTCCATTCAATCATTCAATGAGAAAGTGAAAAATATGCAGAACAGTTTCTCTGGGCTTTCTAAGAGGTTTCCAGTTTCCCCAAATTCTCTGTGTCTACCAATTCATAAGCTGCCAGTTTTTCAAGGTAGGCAAAGACTCTAATTTGGTTTCATTCATCCATTCACTTCAGGCTAATCACGCCAAATCAAAGCGTCCGAAAACTCGTGAACCACACGTTTTTATAGTTTCTTGAAACTCTCCGAAATTTAGTATCATGAATGATCATGTTGTTTCCAACACTGGTGCAGATGTATTTCTTAACAATCAAAACGTCAGGTGGGAAGAAAAAGTGTTCTGCTATGTTCAAAACTTAAAACGATAAAACGAGTAAAGATCTAACGACGTATTTATCATCACATCTCTGAATTTAGCCTTTAAAGTTTTTTATACCCCTCATTCACACTTGCAAGTTAAACCAGGTTATTGAATAGGTCCTGCTAATTGGTCAGTCATCTAAATCTAAATTCAGTCTAAATCTAATAGGGCCTTCTAAATCTCTCCTACCGAGTGAGTCACAGAAAACGGGGGGCGCTGAACAAGGCATAATTCAGGCCCGTAGGAAACGGGGGACAGGGGGACTGAAGCCCCCAATAATTTGTATTACATCGGTGCTACGTCACAAGGATTAATTGGATGCATTGTTCTCTATTGTTTTAAGAACAATTGCCCTCCAATCAGAAGCTGCTTCCTATAACAAGGACAGATTTGGTAAGACAATAGCACGAATTGGGTTTGATTGACACCGTAATTCAAAGCGATTAGCGATCGCAGACAAAGGAAATTCTCTCAGCCAGTAATTCAAAACAAGCAAAGCCGCAAAAGTTGCTCTGAAAACCAGGAAGCTAGCTCGCCTGCTGTGCATTCCAGAAATGGTATTTTAGGGCAAACATGAGCATAGATCGAAAGAAGAAGGATATATCTACACATCTACCTCGGGCATTTTATCTATATGGTCCAAAAGCCGGTTGAGATTTCTTTGGTTCAGAGGCCGATTGGTAGGAGATTCAATTCTCTTTATTTTTATGGGTGTAATGAAAACACTTACTGCTCGGCTTCTGAACCAAAGAAATAAAATGCCCGCGGTAAATGTGTAGATATATCCTTCTTCTTTCGATATATGCTCATGTTTGCTCTTGAAAACATATTTTGAAATGCACAATGAGCGCGCTAGCAACTTGGGTTCAGAGAAGCTTTGGCGGCTTCGTTTATTTTGAATTACTGGCTGAGAGAATTTCCTTTGTCTGCATTCGCTAATCGCTTTGAATTCAGGTGTCAACAAAAGCATCTCGTGCTATTATGTTACAAAATCTGTCCTTGTTGTTCATATGGCCCTGCATAATTAGGTTAAAAAAAATTCAAAATGACTGTTTTGAAGTTCCATTTTGCAGAAGAATGATTGTATTAGTTAAACAATGACAGGTTGTGCAACACAAAGCATCAGAAAACCAGCTACTATCAACCAAAACTTGATTCATTCAAACCATCCAGTAGTCTATAGGTTAGGTACTACAATTGAACTGTTTTGGCGCACCAGCACCTGGTAAATAAGGACAGATCTTGTAATACAATAGCAACAATTCAAAGCAATTAGCTACTGCAGACAAAGGAAATTCTCTCAACCAGTAATTCAAAAACAAACAAGGCCGCAAAAGTTTCCCCGTAACCAATAGGGCAAACTTTCGCCTTGTGCAAGCGAAAGGTGGCTTTTAAGAGAAGTTACATGCTTATAACGAAAGAAGAAAGGTAAATCGAAAATTCTGTCTGGTGGATTTTATTTATTTGATTCAAAAGCCAAGCAGAAGGCATTGTAATTCTCGCGTTTTTAGGGCTCAAATAAAATGATTACAAAACAGCTCCTGAATCCGCCTGACAGAACTTTAGACTTACGCTTCGTCTTTCGTTATAAGCGCATAACTTTTCTTAAAAATCTCCTTTCGCATGCACAAGACCAGTGTTTGCCCTACTTATTTCGAAGCAACTTTTGGACTTTGTTGGCTTTGAATTGCTTGTTGAGAAAATGTTCTTTGCCTGCAGTCTCTAATCGCTTTGAATTAAGGTGTCAATCAAAAGCAACTGATGCTATTGTATTACGAAATCTGTCTTTGTTTGTTAGTTATAGAAATAACATTTGTTAAAATCGGTTATTTCTTTCTGCATTTATTTGCACTTTTTTGATCAAAACAGATGTTTTGATGAAACTGTTGCACAAGAACTTCCAGCTTCCTAACACCTTTTTCTTTTATTTCAATAGTTTTAACAAAATGATGCCTTGTTTAAATTTGTTGGTAGAGAAACAGTATCTATGTCTGCCATGGTTTAGAATTTCGCATGTGAAAACACGATTTTACGAAAGTCGCTCGTAATTATGGAACAGCCAGACCGATTTCGACAAAACAAATTTTCATATCTAAGTTAGCCTTTCTTCCATGAAATGAAGTTTAAAGACAATAACTTTTAAAGTAAGCTGCATCAATCGAAATTGGCAAACACCTGACGTTTCTCTGACCCATACATTTTTTTAGTATTTTTGATATAATTTCATACCTTCATTTTAAAAAACCATTATTTTCAACACACTTACACGTTTCGTGTTTTATCTCAAAATTTCACCACCCTTCGGCGGCCTCTTCAGTAAGAATGTACAATTTTCGCTTTTTTTACTCATCCCATATATTCTGGCATTGGGGGTACATTCTGGCGTCTAGGGGGGGGGGGCCAAAGTTACACCATAACAGAAATGTTTCTGGCGTATATCCTTGTATGATACGATAATGACCTACCCCTTTCCCGCCCCCCCCACCCCCAACGGGCATAAAGTGCTAGCAGTTCCGCTGAGCTACTTCAGCCTCTAATAACATCTTTAACTGATGTTCTGGACTCACAGGATGTGCTAAGTAGAGTTTGTTATAACCACAGCCTTTAATTCCGCCAAATACCAAGTTGAAGGATTGCTTGTTATCAAGTGGAGCTACATCACCTAAATCTTTCACCATCAAGCCAACATATAAGTCTTCCATAGGAAATAATTTTCTCCCATATGAAATCTGAAGAATCCGTCCAAGAACATCATCTGACATTATATAGCCTCCACCAAGACAATAGCCCGGATAGCTGGAACCCGCGAAGTCGTCTCTTGAAATGTACCTGAAAAAATATAGGTAACTCAAACTTCAGTCCTTGACTTAAAGGGGCTCCGTCGTCAAAATGTAAATAAAACGATGATTTTTGGCGGTTTTTTGAAAGGTTATATCACACAGGAATTTCATATTTTTTTCAAAATGAAAGTTGCTGTTTGGGAATTAATCATTATACTTCACTAAGGAACAAACCAAAGATTCATATCTTCTACGATTGCTCGGATATGAGTGGATTTTTAACGGTCGCTTTTTGGTGGATTGAGTGAAGCCACCAAACAAACTTCAGAGAACAATGGATGAACAATGGATAATCGGCGACACGTGCGAGTTTACGGAGTTGTTTACTGTTTGACGACGGAGCCCCTTTAAGCATGGACTTAACTCTATCAAAGCCTCTTTAACACACCGATAGAATCGTCACTAATTTAGTGAATCGGTATGGTAGCTCTCTCGGGGAGGACTTGAGTTTCAATTGTACGGGGGTGTGCGCCTCAAAAGAATTTTTTTCACCTGGCTGTAGAATTTGTCCGTCGATATGATAGCCGGCTTTAGAAAAGGTTGGCGAAAAGTATATACCCAAAAATGAAAATATTTATCGAAAAACAATGAAATCAAACTTTTGACAACCGGTTTTAGAAAAATTGCCTTCTTTTCATACCCGGCGGTAGAAAAAAGAAGCGAAAACGATAGCCGGGAAGGGAGTGTACATCCCGTCAGCAAGATACACTAAGCACCGACCCAGGGTAGCTCTTTGGGTGCCACTTTGAGGGCGAGTGGTAGACTTATTACCTGAGTCCTTGTTTTTGATTCAACGAAGGTTTAGCGGAATGACTAACAGTAAATGAAAATCAATTCATAGGAGGAAAACTTAAACGAACGTCATCGGTCTAGGGCATTTGTCTCGATTCACCTGGTACTTTTCGTTCCTTTCCAAGTCATGGCCACAAGGTAGTAAGAGTCTATTGCTCCCTATGGCATCGCCATTGCTCCCTATGGCATCACCATTGTCGTATTTTGCAGAGCAGTTTCTAGGTAGCATAATAACTAATTTGACTTTTAGGGCCTGTCCAAACGAGGAAAGACATCAAGACCGGGGGCCAAAAGGCGAGGCAAATTCAGCCATTGTTTATACAAGATTTTTTACCTCACCTTGGAATAATGAAATCAGAACAAATTAACCAGCATTTTCCTTCATTTTAGGGCCAAAGAGATGAGTGACAAACTTTTCACATCTAAGTTAGCTTTTGATTGATCGATTAACATTGCAGTTTCGAAAATCGGCCATGTACTTTTCATTCCACAGCCCACTTTTTTTCAATCACCCAGTATACCAAAAATAGCGCAGTTTAATAGATGTTAAAAAACATGATGTTTCGAGCATGTACTCCTTACCAAGTCAAACATACAGTACTTTTAATTAATATCTAATGGTGCTAATTTTGGATAATAAAGAAGGTATATTGCAAAATATATATTTACCATTTGTTGTTGGGATCTCTAACAACTGGGGAACCAAAATTACACCACCCACTGTAAAAATTACTTCTTGACTGCACCTTTAACCATTCAACCAAAGGAACAGGGTTTATAAAGACATCATCATCAGTTTTAAGAATGTACTTTGCTTCACAATGATAATATGCCCATTTGAGGCCAAGTCGAGTTTTCATTGTCAGATTTCTGTAATCTTCATGCAGTCCACCAAGAACAATATCTCCATATGTTTTTGCTTCAGTTTCTACAAGATTCATAATTTCTCTGTTTTTTGAATAACCAATCAAAAACACAACCTTCACAACCTCTTTTGGTCTATATGCCTCTCCTTCGGGAAACTCTTTCGTCTTTCTCTTTCCATGTCTATTCCTGTAGTATGATTGACTCCATGTTCCTCGTATTGCATTTCTCCTAATAAATCCATTTGGAGCTGAAACTACCATCAGTATTAAGAAAACTTTCTTTGGGCAATTTGTTGATAATGGCAAAGGTTCTGTATCATCTTCAACTGACTTAAAATGTTGTGATAATTTTGATAACAATTCCGGATTTGGTTTCCTCAATTTCAGTTTTCTAGTTGATTTTTGATCATCCTCTACAACTGCTGTTTCTTTACCTTGATTTGGCTTGTCCCTTTGTAAAATCCTGATTGCTTTAGGTTCCCTTTTCATTGAAAATGTTAGAAAAATGACAGCAATGGATACAACTACCAGGAAAACCATCATTATTGACTTTAGTTGCACCATCTTCTTAACTTCTTTTTAACCACAGTACTGTATGTTGCTGTTACATGCTGGTGATATTATCCACCTAAAAACTGAATTACTAGTTGATTTGAGGATTATACCGGGTGCGCCAAAATAAACTATGCACTTTTGGCAAACCATGATAAATCGTACACTGGACAGATTTTGAAGATTTATGACTCAATCTTTAGCAGAAAGCCTGAATTAGATTCTAGAATTTTTTGCAAACTTTCAAGCTTTAGAGCCAGAAGCGAATTTCTTAAAATTTTCGTTTTCAAAAACACTGAAAACGACCAAAAAACATCTATCAAATTGTCTAAAGACTCAACATGAATGGACAAAGAGAAAACAAAATTCAATGAAATTGCAAAAAAGGAAAGATATTTTCTTTACATCCTTGAAATAATGGTACATTTCTCCCATAATAGTATGAACTCTCGTACAGCAGATTACAATCAATCAATTTCTAAATCCCAAATCAGCAGGAACAAGTTCTCTCTTTGTCCATTCATGTTTGATTCTTTAGAAAATTTGATCAACCGTTTTTGATCGTTTTCAATCTTTTCGAAAACGAAAAGTTTAAGAACCGCTTCTAGCTCTAAAAACTGAAAAATTTGCCAAAAATCCTGGAATCTAATTCAGGCTTTCTGCTAAAGAGTAAGTCATAAATCTTCAAAATCGGTCCAGTGTACAATTTATCGTGGGCTGTCAAAACTGCATTAGTTTATTTTGGCACACCCGGTATGAAGTTACACCATAATAGTTACACCTACTTTTTCTGTTAACTTAAAAATATATTATGTTAGCACATTTTACAATTGACATCACACAATTGTTTTGCTAATTCAAAAAAGTACTATTGATATTTTGTAGTCCTAGGGGTACTTGACAACATCGGCGTAGGGGGAAATAAAATTTGGGGGGGCTGCCCGATAAAAAATCCATTGTTTAAGAAAATTTTGCCCGACTTAAGGCGGATTTCTGCCCGATTATGGCTGATTTTTGCAAAATTTTCCGACGCTGGGGGGGGGGCTGCAGCCCCCCTTTGCCCCCTGTCTCCTACGCCTATTCTTGACAAGGAAAGTGACAGGGGTGGTGTGTGGAAAATCTCTCAACACCCTATGTATGATCAATTGTTCTGAGAGAACTCTACACATTGTCATTGACATTTTCCTCTCCATACGATACTCCATACTTTTCTTATCAATCATTATACCATGCTGCATAATTTTTGCCAGAAAAGGACATTGTCATCAGGCAGCACAGCACATCCTGCCTATTATATCAGGTCAAGTATGGGAGTAAGAGTAGCCCAGCATGGAAAGGAAGAGCAATGGTCATAAAAGCTTCAACCCAGGTTTGTTTGTTTTGAAACGCATGAGTGGTGTTACTACATGAGCGGCATCGTCTTCTTTCCAACAATAATGCTAGCATGCTGGCAGTCGTTTTCTTTTGTATGTGATTTTTTTGTGGGGTAGGGGTGGGGGAACAAGTCAATATCACTGCAGTTTGGTAATATGACACTGAACTTGAACGTTACTGTTTTGCGTAATTGATTTAAGATTTACTAACCGAATACTTTACCTTCCAAATGCTTGTATAGATGCTAGTGTGTTCGTTTTGCATTGGCTTTTTGCTGCATGATCTGTTTGTCACAACAACAACTAACTTCAAGCTTTGTTGGACGTGTCGGAGACGCTGTGAGGGAAAATGACTCTTTTCGAAGTAACCTCTATGTGATAATTAGGCTCCATTTGGCGTTTGGCGGAATTTTTTTTAGGCCGACTGGAGAACGCAAAGAGAGCGCTGGGGGCTGCACATTGCAAAAAGATGAGTGGCGAAGAACAGCGTACGGATGATACCATCAATGCCAAGAAAGCAAGGAAACGTTCAAATAACGATAAAGCATCAAACGAAGCCGCTCAGAAAAAGCCAAAACGTAAAAGAAGAACAAGGGAAGAAATTCTAAATGACAGACCAGTTTGGAGTCTTGAAGAGAGATGCCGTCTTGTCGAAGCGATAGAAAGCAAGTTTGGGAATTTCAACACTCTAAAAGCCAAGCATGTAGGGACTAAACTTGTGTGCCATGTCGAAACATACTCCAAATTTTACAACTTACTGGAAACGGGTGTTAAATTTCCAGAATTCATTGAAAACGCCGCAATAGATGCTTGGATAGATCTCGCAGAGAAGACGACGAAGCCTGGTGATAAACATGCGGAGCAGTGCATTCCTCAGATAATGACAGTGGCAGCACTCGAACCTAGAACTTCTCAACAAACGGGAAAGAATGTCAACCCCGAAGAACAACCAAACTATGCAAATGTTTATAATTACATAGCGATCATTTTAAGGGGTGGTGATCCCCCTGATTTGCCACCAATCGATGCCCAAGTTACCATTGCATTGCTTGATGGACTTGTTGAAAGATTTGCACAATCATACACAACACTACAAAGAGAGTTCTTGCATGATGCTTACAGCGTCTTAAGTGGAAGAGATACATCACCAACAAATGTCATTGACTTTGACAAAGAGAAACAAAAAGAAAAACCACAAGATAACCAGGCAATGGCAGGATCATCAAGAAATACCATAAGTAACAAAGGACAAAATGCTGCCCCACATGATAACCAGCCAATAGCAGGAACATCAAGAAATCTTTATTACGAAGAAGAAGAAACTGACACACCACAAGAAAATCAGCAAATACCAGATTTTGTGCCTCCAACAAAGAAATTCTCTTCATTGAATCCCTTGAATGTACCCGCTGTGCTGCTTGACTTCAAAAAGAAGAAACCGATTGCGCTAGACTTCAAAACAACATGGAGAACAAAGATTCTGTGAAATTTCATCCAAAAGAACCACCTAGTCTTTTGTTGTTTCAGATCAATAATTTTTACTTTTAAGATTTATTACAAAACAATAGATTCTTTCAGCTTCCCTTTTTGTTTGTTCTTATATGTTACAACTGCAACATTTTGTGATAAATTTAATCAACTAATATGAAGGTGATGTATCTCATCAAGGCCATCTTTACCATTCTGATTCTGTAATTCCTGGAAGGGTGGAATGGAATTGCGGGTCAGGGAACCATGGAACTGGAATAAACATAATGGACGACTTATAAAATAAATTTGGCCTTGGAGCATTATGACACAATTACTAATTGAAACACAAACCGGGGGACACAATAGTGTGGTAATTGTATCTGTACTACCAATAGTGTTATTAAAATATCAAAAGGATGAACAAAAAATAAAATACAGTACAGTACATGTGTGACGTATAATATTTGAATGCATCAATGGTAAATGAATGTATTTGACATCATGTTCAATTATACCAACATTGAATCAACTTCAAATTTGAACTGAATGTTGTTTCCTCAACTGATCAACCAATGTCAGTTTGTTTCTAGCAAAAGCTTTGCAGTGCTGAATTGTGACCTTTAGTGAAAATCTATAATGCTGTGCTGTCTAACTGGTCCCTGGCTTCCTTCAACATCTTTAGTATTCTCCTGCTTGTTTCATGTGGCATGAGATCACTCTCAGTCTTCTTTTCAAGTATCAAATTTCTCATATGGTCTGCCTCATATCTTGAAAATAAACAAGGAGTACTGTATCTTATTCTCAAAATAAGGAATAGGACCATTCTCAATCCTCTCAAATTAAAAACATTGCAATGCTTGGTGGCTCTGCAAAGATCTTAAAAGGGGGTGCATTTCCTGCGTTTTGACAAGGAAACAACTAAAATATCAAACAAATGCATATTTTTTGCTAAAGTCAAGAAGCCTATTCTACCGAATTTGGGGCTGCAAATGCACTCTCTGGCTAGACTGGTATTGTGATTCCTAGTATTCATTCCAAGGTTTCAATCTGGTGCTTTTATTTTCACTTGTACAAGGATTCACAACCAAACAGATCCTAAACACTGACTGAAATCCTACGAAAAATCTGTAGAAACATCTCAAAATCATCTTCTATCATATGAATATCGAAAGAAAAATGGAATGTTTCACTTTCAAAAGCTGAACATTGATGCAATCAGCAAATCAAACACTAATAAGCAAGTGGGCTGACCTAATTAAGAACTAGTGATCTATGATTGGATTTGCCCTAAACGCAATGCGTTTGGTCTAATTTGTCTGTGTTTTGAAACTGAATTGTCATTGGTCTCAGTTTGAATTCATAACCACCATTCATCACAATGTGGCAAACTAAGACTCATGTAATCAGTCTACTCCCTGGCTACATAACTGACAATACTAACCTCAATCCAGCACTGTTCACAAAATTTGTTGGAAAGGGAGTTTCAGGCAATGAGCATTCTCTTATTTCTCCATTAACTTCTATTTGTGTAGGACACCAGAAAGGAAACTTTACAACAATCTTTCCCTTTGATCCAATAATAATGCCTTCATTTGGCAAATTTGCATCTATAATTGAAATTAAATTACTTATTCAAAAATTGTTTCAAAAAGCTTGGATGCTCTGGCTGTCAATAATTACTGCCCAGTCTGCAGAGCATTGCCACATGAGATTTTTCATAAAATTTCAGTGCGGAAGCCAATTTCAAACAAGAACATTATTTTATGCTCTAAAACAAAGGAATCATGTCAAATTCAATAAAATTGGGGGGGGGGGGTGCCCTGCAAAAAATACATCGTTTACAAGAAATTTGCCCGAGTTAAGGCAGATTACTGCCTGATTATGGGATTATGAAAACAGTAGATAACTGACACAAATTAAGCTGGGGCCATAAGAGAATCTGAAACTTTGGGGCACTTTTTAATCAAGTGCTAAAAAATGCAGTTTTTGTAATGTCATTTCCCAAATTACCTCTGACAAGAGCCCAAAATTTTCCCAATGGGGGACTAGGTACTTCCGATGGGGTGGGGGCACACCGGCACCCTGAAATAGGACAATTTTTCTTTATAGCAAAATCTTGGGAGGCATGTGCTCCCGCTTCCTACATCTATGAATCAAGGTGAAAACCTAGAGGTTCCTAAGGACTGTAGCAAGCAGCTCCGGTGCACACCCGCTGAGTTATATTCTGGAACAGTGGAAACTGTAGAAAATTGAAAAGCTATATATATATCTGTACATCTTACTTCCAGAAACCCATGTTTGTGCTATTCTCCTTCCACTGTAAAGCAATGTGATGCTGCCATTTAGGTCAACACCAGAGTCTGCCTTGAACCCAACAGCTGAAATCTTCAATGGTTTTTCTCCCATGAAAGCAAAATCTGCAAAGGTCATTGTGTATGCTCCCAGATCATTGAGAACTCCCCCACCAACTTCTGGATTCATGATCCTTTCAACAGATCCTATCACCTCTACACCAAATGATACTTGAACTGCTCTTACGGAACCTATTGTCCCATCTTGGATAATTTTGGAAATTTCTTGATAGAAGGGTGTGCATCTTGTCCATACTGCCTTGGGAAGAATTAAGAACTTATCAATGAGTGGAGGGGAGATCTCATGCATGAAGTCTTTAATCATTTTTGTACCAAAATAAGTTTGCATACTAGCGTTGATGGTACATATGCATATCATACCTAATAATGACACTATGCTGGACACTTTTACATGGTTTTATATAATTTTACAACAATAGTGATTCAAGATACATTCACTCCCCATATTTAAAATTGTGTATGAGAATGCATTTAGGACAAGCTTTAAATATTTTTAAGTAATAGCTTGAAATCTATTTTTTTCTGCCTCACAAAAATGTATGGTAAAAGCAGAATGGTTTAAATTTGTATTTGTTGTGTTTTTAATGCAATCTGACGTGCTCTGTTTTGCCCAGATTGGAAAGTTTGCAGAGTGCACAGCAGATTTCTTCTTTGTTCGCAGTTAGAATCACAGTGAAATTAAAACTATATGGCATTCATGTCAAATTTTTCAATCTAGTAGGGTCTTGAAGCGGGTGGGCGTGTCCAGTTTTCAGCCATCATACGATCATGTGATGCCTATCAATCTGGCTCATTACCAGGCTATGCTTAGATATACAGACCAGCACAGTTAGAAAACTTACTTCCATAAATAACCGGTCACTTTTCTTTGCAGCCGCAATCATTTCTTCCAGATCTTCTAAATTCAATGCTGCAGGCTTTTCACAAAGAACGTGTTTTCCATTTTGAAGGGCTAAGATCGTCAATTCTTTGTGTGTTGTATGTATAGTGCCAACGTATGCAATGTCGATTTCAGGATCGCGAAGGAGCTCTGCATAGGAACCATATGATCGCTCTATTTCGAAAGTGTCTGCGAATTTCTTTGCTCTCTCCAGGGATCTAGCTGCTACTGCCTTTATGCAGTGTTCTTCTGGATTCAGGGTTTTTAGTGCAAGGCAAAAATCTGTGGAAATTAATCCTGCTCCCAATATACCCCATCGTGTAGCCTTCGCCATCGTGTCACTGAAATAGGAGCTCTTTGGGAAAGCCCGCACTTTAAATAGCGGGAAAAGCCTCATCTTCAAGTTGTTGCTCTAAATCGAGGCCGTAAAGAAATGGTACCAACGAGGACAACATCCTTTACAAAATGGCGTTTTATTCCAAAGGGGAAACTGTGGAGTTTTGTAGAGCGAGTAAGGTTATGTACTTTCTGAGAGGCTTACCTGGAAGTGGAAAGACTACAATAGCAAGAGAAATTGCTATTATATATGGAAACAATGCTGCTATCTGCTCAGCCGATGATTACAGAGTAAATGAGGAAGGGGCATATCAATGGAGACAATCTGAGTACGAACAAACTCACAAATTGTGTCTCGAAAAAGCGAGAAGTTTATGCGAAGAAGCTAGAAATGTTATCATAATAGGTGAAATTATGCTATAATTCTTAACAACAGTTTGTTCAAATCCGTTTGAGCCAATTCAAACAGGCCTATTCACCTATTAAGATGAATTTACAATCCCGATCAAAAAGTAGGCGTTGCCAAATTGCCGCCATTAATTGCTTTCGATTTTCAATCTCTTCTCTTTGGTCTTTGAACAAAAACGCCATTTCAGGTTCTCGATAGACAACTTCAGTTAACTTTGTTTATACCATACCTACTTCAAGTCAATTTACAGCATATATCCACTTCAAGCAACCATGAAATCCCTTGACGTGATGTTCTCTTTTGTAAATTCTGTTTCACATTAAATATCAGTCATGTTATTCGTTATTAAAAAAGAACAACAAGAAAAGAGTTGCGGTTGACATAAATTGATTCCAACCCTGACCTGACATTCAATTTTAGACAGAATCTACAGTAGTATAGTATCCATTGATAATCTTTCATAGTGTGCAGTAGTTGAATGTAGTTTACCGTTGGCGTTGCATGTCTTCACATCTTGATCTTGGGGCTGTCATTGTCTTTCGCCATTTGTGTTGTATAGTAGTTAGAAAAGTATAATGGAATGTAAGATGTATTGTAATTATGTTATATGAATGAATAAAGAAAAGTCAATAACCATGTACTTGGGAAATCATCTCTATCATGTGTGTGTTACCGTTGTCCGCACCACGCTTTTCCTGATAATGTTCTCGACTTGTTTGAAAAGAAAGTTTCATCCAGACAACAAAAAATCCTGTGGGAATCATGTTTGATCTGGCCATTGACCAGTGCATCTTGTAACACTTTCCTTAGCCATACCTATCCTCGGTTCTCTTCAAAATTATCATCATCATCATCATCATCATCATCATCATCATCATCATCATCATCATCATCATCATCATCATCATCATCATCATCATCATCATCATCATCATCATCATCATCATCATAATGCTAAAATGCACTTCCTTTATTACAAGATATGGCAGCAAAAGGTTAAAGAACATAACAAAAAAAACCAGGCGAACTGAACTAACTTAGGAAAGGAAAAACAAAACACAATGAAAAAAACCAACTATAATGACAATAATTTTGGTGTTGGAACATCCAGTTATTTGTCCGCAGAGGAAGCTCGTTTGAAACAGTTTGCATCCGTAATGATAAAGATGATTATGTTAAGTCTAACTCCTGTCAAACCTCGGACATTTTAGGGACTTGCAATCCTTCTTTCTGCAGCTAGCTGCTCGTCGCTTGATATTTTTTCTATGATTTTCGTTGAAGAAGCTTGTTTTTTTCTCTACAGATAACACAAATATCTATTTGGATAAAGTGCAGCCTTATTTCAAACTGTGTTTTGATTATGATTACATTGCGGTTATAATTGAGCCTTCTACACCGTGGAAATATGACGTCGATGAACTTGCGAGAAGAAGCGAGCACACCGCATCTCAGGAAATTATCAGCGAACTAAAATCTTGCCTGAAACCAATAATTCCTTACTTTTATGGTTGGTTCTTTTCATTTGATGACTCAAAATTTATTCAGAAGACTGGATTAATGGCGATGAATAATCTCTTGAAATTTCGCGAATTTGTAGAAGACGAGAGCTTAAATCTTCTACCACGTATGCAAGAAGAGTTTGATTTGAGGGATTTCTACACAATAGACAAGGCTACGACTGGTAAAGACATGCTGCATATAACAGCGTGTTTTGTTGATGAAGGCCAAACTCCTTGGTGCGAGAGTTATATCAATGAAACCAATGCCGATTTATTCCTCGGGAAAGTCAGTAAGATTGAGATTATTGGTTGGTTTATCACGCCAAGAACCATTGGAGCAAGAATATATTTGTCTCAACATCAAGTTTCCCTTTGGGGTAAAAAAGATGCTAAGATTGGCCAAAAGGTTCACTATAGTCAAGAAGCAGTTACTGACACCCTTGGGACTGCCTCAAATATTGAAAGTGGGGCGGGGGAGGACATTGGAGCACATCAAACTACGTTGAGTCAAACCACATCGGATCAAACCATTCCTTCCCATATATCACCAAGAGAGCCGAAGAAAGAGTCAAAATCCGATGGTTTAACAATCGAGGAAAAGCGTGGAAGGTTTGTGGCAAATTTCAAGAAAGACTTTTTAGTTCCATCATTTGAAAAAGGATGCACAGCACACATCACATTGGGTTGCACTGAAGGGGTTTCTCCAAAGCAAACAGGTTATGACCTCAAAGATATAATTTCATGTGAGCTCGATGAAGACCCATCTTTTGAAGTCGTGGCAGATAACTTAGTAAGAAATTATAGTGCAGGGCGCTGGATATGCTACCTTCGAAGTCCCATCGTGGCTCCAGTGATGTTTACTGGCTTTTATAGATACGGTGAAGCGTAAAGGGGGAACCTTTTATTCCGTCTGATGGGAGGGGGATGGTTCTTTGCCAAATTTCGGATATGGTGTGCTGCCATCTTCAAAATGCTGCCATTGGCGGTTTTTGGATGAAAGAGTACAGAAATGTGGCCATTCTTGCACTAAAATCCCAAAGCGTATACCTTTGAGCCCAGGCTAACATTGTCAAATAGTATACCCTTGTCTATAGTAAAAGTCCAACAAAACTTTACCCTTCTTGGCAGCACATACCACCTTTACTATGTAAGAACTCTGCCCCCCCCCCAATTTGTTCTTTGTAAACAAATCCAAATGAATGAAAGACAAATAAAGACAGTGTTGGAAAAATAAATCTTGTGTTTCAATGTAGATTCCCTCGTCGTCGCCTCCTCTCATCGTATAAATCATATTCTTCGCGGGGAAATACTGTATGAATAGCATTGTGCCGTTAATGTGGACAGAACTTCGTGTGAAATTCCAGTTAATACACAGGTCCATTTCGCCTCAAAGATTCTTTGATAAGGGATCATGATGACGAAGTTAGCAAAAACGTGCCGCTGATTTAATATAAACCGTTGCCCTTACAGTGGCAAGGACGGGCATGTCACACTTGGAACGATGGTCCTACCTTTGTCCGAAAACCGGTAGTTCATGAAAAATTTTGCACCACCTTTGTCCTTAAAAATGGCCGTTATTGATGACTTTGATGGCAAATTTCACTGTTATTTTTCTTCAATTTGGAGGAAAATTTTAACATTATGTATCACTGACGATGTTTGTCCCAAAAACCGGTAGTTTCGACCTACTACTGTTTTCAAAGCAAGTGTTGTCAGTGGTAATTATAGATATGAAAGTACAAACAACTGTCCCAAAACCGGTTGCCGGACAATTGTAGGACCGCTTTGGTGAAAATTTGAAACTCTGGCCTTTTTTCAGAGATTTGCCGGACAAAGGTAGAACCGCTATGGTGAAAAATTGGAATTTCTTGTCTTCTTTCCGTGAATTTGGCGGACAAAGATAGAATCGCTCATGTGAAAATTTGAAATACTGGTCTTTTCTGCTTAATTTTGGTGTGACAAAGGAATAACCAAACTTTAGGATTTTGATTAGTAGGAGGTCAGTGACAAACTGATGGAATACTCAATTTTCACCTTTGTCCCAAAAACTGGTTGCTTTGAGCAGGAAAGTCGTGCCATGTTATAAAAGAAGCGGGTTTTCCAATTACTCTGGCTGGACAAACATGGGGTCAAATGTTTTACGGTACTTGCCCGCCCCTGCAGTGGGAGTAAGATTTCGACCCAATAACAACCTGTTTTGAGGTGAAGGGAAAATGTGCTTCTTGTGCAGTAACGGGAAGGGGAACGGTGTATACTTATTTGATAAGCACCATTTCCGTTATAATGGGAGTATTCCAGCCAAAAACAATCCATTTTTGAGGTGAAGGGAAAATTTCTTTTTGTGCAGTACCGGGGACGTGAAGTTGCGGTTTTTAGTACTAAGCGCTGGGATTACAGAAATCTAAGCGCTAATCAAGTCTGCGACCCCTTGTCATGACGCTCAAGTGGTGGAGCTCTACCGGGTATCGAATCCTGTCCACCTGAATGTTCTGGCTGCAAAGTCACCACTGCGCCACAACACCTTCAAACAGTGTATACCAATTCAATATTCCAGTCTTTGAATATTCACAGTTTGTTACAGTGGGAGTAAAATTTCGACCCAAAAAGTTTCAAGTCGGGTCTCATGTAAAGGGCCTCTTAGGTTCTTTGTCCTATTCATTGAATTTACATGCTCATTTCTCTAGAATCCATGCAGACTCTCAAGCGCAAATTAAAAAGAGGGAGAAAAGTTATCAATGTTTATGCATCGGTGTTTCCCCTTGAAAAACGGTTCTCGATAGTTGTGCGATACAGCGGTTTGGCATAACGACTGAAGTCTAAGCAAAGAATTCTCAGAGAGTTATGAAGCTTCTGAAGCGGCTTAAAATAGTAAACCGCTGACCACATAAATAACTAACAAAGAGTGTAACGATGTCAAAGGGAAAGAACCAAGAGAAAGGTTGATCTGGTTGAAGTTTTGAGATTCCCAGCAATCTGATCAGATCGTTGTTCAAAACAGACGGCGGTGGTATTGTTTCAAAACAAGGTGTCCAACGACGACCTTCACAAAGATTATTTGCAAATGTTATTTGCATGAAATTGGTTGTTTTGAATTGCAAATTTGGAGAGCGTAGGACTAGGACCTTGCACCCGGACATCAATTGGCCTGGACTTATTACTCTTGATATGGAAGACATCAAGTCCTTGGAAGATAAGATTGATGTCTTTTGAAAGACGAAAATTTGGAAACTGTAGAACGGCCTATAAACTTATCTAAATCCAACAAATATAGCAGAGAAAGTGTGCTGTCCGATGTGGAATGGTTTTGCTGAAACAACGAGAGATAGAATGCCAAGACAAGTGGCATTTGCAAGGCCCAACCTCGTAGAAAAGGAACGTGCAGAAGTGAACGGTTGCCAAACTTTCTTTTTGAAGTGAAAACCACTCTGAACAACAGATGAACTTCAAAAAGACCTGCCATCTGAAATTTGGAAATAACACCAAAAGCAACAAATAATGGTGCATTCATCGTTGGTTTTTGTGGCGTCCTGTGTTTAGATCTTGAAGGGCAAAGATCAGTACTAGATGAACCGAGCCTTCCATACTTCAAACAAGTAATAAAAAAGGTGGAGGAAACACTTAAACTTCTTGAACAGTTGAATAACAATACGCAATGCAAGTACCAACCCATCCACTACACCTTGGTCTAAGTTTGATTATTCCTGTCGTTGGTACCTTAGGCAGCATTTTCTTATTTGGTTTCTCAATCAGAAGACGGAGATATTACCACCTGACGAGCACAGAATTTCTCATCGCTTCTCTGTCTTTGTTCAACTTGGTTAAAATTGCACTTTACTTGTTGATAGTGCAAGCAGCATATTACGAGGGAAGCTGGAACCATGGACTGCTATTCTGTAAAATCATCTCAAAATCCGGCGCAGTAACATTTTTAATGACGGAATTTATTATTGTTTTCATCACGCACATACATTACAGATTGGTTGTTCGTGATCAGTTCTACGGCGATGTTTCGCGAAAATTTGCGAGCTATGCATGTCTACTTGCGTTTTTGATTGCATGTGGTATCATGGGCATACCTAAATTTTACGAATGGGACGTAAAGAGGTACGATATACCTGAAAATGCAACGAGCACGAATTACGTTATGCAGAGTGGCCACAACAACCTCGTAACCCAATCCACGAATGAAAGTTACGCGTTAACGGGCGTGGTAAAAGCTTGCGCGATAAACTTGGAAGAAGGAAGAAATTTCGCGCTAATTGCCGTCCTGGCGTTGCTGTTTCTTCCAACCATTTACTTGGTTTGCACTACGATTCTGTTACGTCGCAAGCTGCGGATATCTTTGGAGAAAATACGTACCCACATAAACGTCATGTATTACAAAATAAGGGTTAAAGAGAACAGGCGCCTATTCCGCGTTTTAGCTACGACAACGATAGGATTCACGTTTTCCTATGTGCCACTAACTGCGCTGCATTTCTTTGAGTATTACAACAACACAAGTAAAACTGACCAAGAAAAACTGGCTGCCCTATATTCTTGGTACGCCCTTTTGTTGTTCGCTCTAACTGCCGTAGATACTTGCTCGACACCGCTCGCCTACTTGGCGTTTCATCCGTCTTCGAGAAGAATGCTGTATAAATTGATGTGCTGTTCTTGCCGGAAATACGTACTCAAACGTCGACAAACTGTCAAGTTGGCAAGAGGGAAGCAGGAATCTTCAACATCATCAACCTTTACACTTAAAAGCACAGTTTGAAGCGAGAATGTACTTGCCTGGAACGTGGCCCGGATACTCGACACTGTAGAGTCATTTCATTTTCATTTTATTCTTATTTAGACACAATACCCTATCAGCACTTCAAAGTAAATATGAATATTAATCTAAACAAAGAAAAATAAAGCTGCTCTTCCAAGGGGTTGTGTTTGCGTCGCTCTACCTCAAGAACTCCCTTAATCTTACTTTAAAGGAGCCCAATGTTGCAGAGTCTCGTATATGCTTCGGGATCTCGTTCCAGGTACTTGCTCCCTGGTATCCAAAAGACTTTTTGCAGTATTCAAGACGAAGCCGAGGAATTTCGAAATCATCAATTTTTCTTGTGTTATATCTCGAAATATTCGACCTAGGAGTGAATTTATTTTTGAGGTTCTCTGGGCAGAGTCCATTGTTAATTTTGTATGTAGTAATTAGCCTGTCATATTTTATTAGATTGCGTACATCGAGCCAATCACATACCCAGCCATCTTTGTGCCTTGCGCATTCGATTAGTCTGCGTGCCCTGTTTTGCAACCTCTGTAGGGATTCCAGTTTTGTGTTTGACAGACATCCCCAAATGACACTGCAATATCTCAGATGGCTTTCAATTAATGCTCGATAAACAGTTGCCAATTGTTTCTGGGAAAGGATGTTTTTGAGTTTAAACATCGCCCCTAAACCGTTTTTTATCTTTCGCTTTACGGTTTTGAGTTGTTCTTCCCAATTCATGCTTTCGTCTATTATGACACCTAGATATTTTGTTTTTTGAACTCTGCATAATTTTTGATCTTCTACTTCGAGGTCAGGGAAATCTTTGGCTCTGTTCAATTGTTTTGGATGCCCTATCAACATAAATTCGCTTTTTTCAGCATTTAGGCTAAGTTTGTTTTGCCTCATCCAGGATGATACAAGATCAAGTTCGCCCTTTATGTCATTAAAGAGCTCGTTGATCTCCATGGAGGCATAAGAAATGCTCGTGTCATCCGCGTACATATTTGGTTTAGATTTTTTCAAACATTTTTCAAAATCATTCATATAAATGATGAAAAGTAAGGGACCCAAACACGACCCCTGTGGTATTCCACACTGTACTAAACGCTTGTTTGACGATTTACCTTCTATATAACAATACTGCTCTCTCCCGGCAAGGTATGAAGTGAACCAACCGTGTGCAAGATCAGTGACTCCATAGGCTGATAACTTCGATAACAGAACATCATGGTCGACAGTATCAAAGGCTTTTTTTAGATCTAAAAATACGCTTACATTCGTTTTTTGCTCATTGATGTTCCTGAACCAAGTCTCTGTTATGTTCAGTATCGATGTTTGCGTGTTATGTAATTTACGGAATGCGAATTGGTTGTCTGAAAGAAGACCACAATCTTTCGACGCATACTATCAAATTTTTAACACGATTTTGGTGATAGGGTAAAACCCACATATATGAATCATAAGTCTCAAGAACTTTTCGACTAGAATTTTGGAATAAGAGATTTTCTTAAAGGGAGTACAAAGACCAGGATGCTCTTCGCGAAGTCAGCGACTTGCTCTGCACAGCTTCCAGAATAACTTACCGCATACGAAATTCACAAAAGCAAAGGCAAACGATGGCAAAGGTTGCTGGTCTTTGTACTCCCTTTAACATCCTAAAAGTTGCATTGAAGGAAGCAGGCAACGGTACATACGTTTGTCTGTACATAGAGCAAAGACCAAACACAGACACAGCATTGCTTCCTTGTTCACGGCACACGCCAATGTTCCATTTCAACGAGATATTTTTGGATTTTTCTGCTCCATGCAAATGCGGGCGTTTTACTTTCCATGAAAATCGTTTCCCACTGTTTTAACTTTCATACCCTAAAATTAAGAACCCTTGTTGCCCTGTTGTTCGTTTTGTCTTGACGCTGCACAAAAAGAGCAACAAAATTGCCAAACAAGGTAAAATTCGTAAAATATGCTCAACGAGTTCCCGCTAAAAGTTGGGTGGCACATTCCCGTGATCTACCCCTGGGAAATAGCGATAAAAGTGCCGCTTTGTATTTACATACTGCCTGGGGCCTCTTCATGTGTTCTTGTGTAAGTATTTTTGTGAAAAGAGAAAAATTTTTGCCGTATTCTCGTTGTTATCCTTCCGTGTAGTGCATGATGATGTAATAAAGTCTGTATAACATTAGACATCATGTGTAATTTGTAATAACGCAGTTTTGCTCGTGAAGAACACTTTATTTTATTTGCAGACGTTTTTGTGTAAAATCTAATTCCAGACAGCCTTTATGTAAGTCCGTATAACATTAGACGTCATGTGTAATTTGTAATAACGCAGTTTTACTCGTGAAGAACAGTTTATTTTATTTGTAGATGTTTTGTGTAAAATCTAATTCCAGACAGCCTTTATGTTACATCTTGTTCTCAGAGAATCTTTGCTGAAAATTAGTTCATTTCAAAAAGAAAACATCTTGTCGTTTCTTGGTAAATTTTCAACGCCGGACTTAACACATCAAATCAATCATGCTCAGAATGACAGCTCAAAAGGAATGCTGCTTATGTTCTTTGAAAAGAAAGAAACGAAAACAGAAATGCAGATGATGCCGTACTTGCTATTTTTATGATGAATTACAAATTTGTTCTTACAGTCTTTTTGCAGTCTATTTGCCAGGAAGCAAGATTCCTTCATACTGTGGAGGAAAACAAAGAAATTTCTTAGCTGATTGTAACAAATATAGAACTCATGGAAACAAAGGGAACTGAAATGGTATCCCTTAACAAAATTTTTTACTCTTATGTGCTGATATAGATCGTTTAGCTATCCTTCTAAATTAGCCTTTGTGCAGACTCTGTGAGGAAAATTGAAAAGAGGGGGAAAGGTAGAGTCTGCTGAACTGTCCACACTTTTCTCCTTCATTAACATCAGCATCTTAATCTCATCTTTTTTTTTTGTATTCATAAAATGTTACATGACATGTTACCTACTATACTTTCTAATTACTATACTACAATACAACACTACAGGTAGGATACCACAGGCAGCAAAAGACAATGACTACGCCCGTGGCCATTAACATAAAGACATGCAAATAAATGAGATTAAGTAAAACATCTACAATCTCATCTGTGGAATGCATTGCACACATAAATTCAATACTTTGTCAAACCTTTCCTGATACCAGACAAACAACGTTGTTTACTTTGAACATGCCACTTTAAAAACTAACACAGACAGTTGAATTTCCCCAAAGCAATCAAATGTGGTTCCTTGATTCCTGGGAACCTGTGAACAAGGAAAGTGGATCGGTTGCGCAGACTCTACTTTCTCTCTTGTTCCTGTAGTGTCCAAGAGTCTGCATACAGGCTATTCTAGGTCAGAGGGCATGGATTGAATGACAATTTTATTTGAAAGGTTTGATTGTGTGTCATTAGAGCTTCTATCACTGTTCTGCACGTTCAAATTTTTTTCAATTGCTAAAAAATTTACAAAAATATTGCTAGATCCAGACTCTCTTCAAGAATGCCAAAAGACCTGTTCAGCGTTGAGTTTTGCATATTATTCCATTCCATAAATATACAGTGTACTTCCTGGGTGCCCTTTCAAATTTGGTGCTTTTTGGAGGCTATTGTCATCAGAAATTAAAACTAAAAGATTGTCAATCCTTACCTTTTTCTGGAACCACTTCATTGAATCGTCTTTGGTAATTCTATGGCTGAATCCAATTCCGCTCTTGCATCGTCTTCTCTTGCCAACTCTATTTCCTTGCCTGGTGAGGACAACATAGAAATCCATTCCATAGATACCGATGCTTGGATCATACTTGATTCCCAGATCAATGTGTTCCTGGATTCCAAACCCAAAGTTACCAGTGGCGGAGAAGTTTCCCTTCCTCAATTCATATTCTCTCACCTGGAATAAAGTACAGTGCATTTAGAGATGGGGTAAATTTCAACCAATCACCAAGAATATGACACAAGCATAAGGAAACAGAAATATAGCTTCAAGTGTGAATGCAGTAATGTATGAGTGGCTTGTGGTTTGCGGAAGGCTGCGTTCACACAATGCAGGCACATTTTGAAACAGCGAAAAATATGACGTTAGCAAAGTTTGAGCTAGCATTCACACGATACAAGCAAAATTTTGAAAATGACAGAAAATGCCACGCTTTTGGGAAACAATTTTCCTTGTTTCAATAGCATTGAAAAATGCTCTGTTTTCATCACATTCGAGGATGCCATTTTCAAAATGTGCCGGTTAGAGTTCCATTTTCAAAGTCTATCATTTTCAAAATCTGCCAGCAAAAAATGTGCTGCTTTCGTGTGAATGGCATCTTGCTTCATGCAGTGTGAGCCTTGCTTCATGCCTATCTGTCATATTTTTCACTGTTTTCAAACTGTGCCTGTATCGTGTTACCACAGCAATGAAAGTAAATCAAGGTTTCCATGCTAGGGTTTGTTCACGGCGGCGACTCAAACAATGCTACAATTATAGCTGGAAAACACAAATCTAAGAAAGGACATGACATCTTTGCTTTAACAACTTCCAGTAGTTTCTTGTTGGATCTATTCTGGCAGATACAATTTTCAGATAATACTCATTGCAAAAGCTCTTCATCAAAATTGCATATACACATACAGTACTTTCTTTGAAAGAAATCTGCTTGGAAGAAATTCAACTCTCAGATCAACAAACATTTAAGAAACTCCAGTACTGGAAAATATAACTTAATTAAGAAACTGTCTACTGTATTTTGATAAACGAAACCTTTAACTTGTTTTTATTTTATCTTCCCTTGTTTCCTGTATCGTATTACTCGGAGGGTACTTGAGTAATGTTTAAAGATTGGAAAGGCTTCAAAAACCTCGTTTTTGAAATGTTCAGGAGGGGCACCAGAAGTGAACATGAAAATTGTTTCAAGAAACCTCTCAGTCAAAGCAAGAGCAGCGTGCCAACCATAATCATTCCAAATCACCATTGCATTGTAATAACAGATATGTGCTTTCAGTTCTGCCCAATCTTCTTGGTTTCTTTTACAAAATGTGTGTATTTCATAAGGCTACAAAAGTTTATCCTTCCCTTACTAGCTTATCTGCCAAACTGTTTTCCACAAAGTTTTGTCTTTATGCAGATAAGATAGACATCACTTGCTTTGTGACAGTTTGAAAAGGTCTTCAAAACAGAGAAACCTTGAAAAACCCACCTTGAGGCCTTTTTCCAAAATTTCTTCTGCTTTTGGGCCTCTGACAGTGCAATGAACTGCAATTTTTTCATTTCTCCTAATACCAAAGGATCTGACAGTGAACCTTGCTGCAAGAGAATTGACAGAGGGGGAAATAAGTCACTTCTATCTTGATTAAAATATTCTGTCTTCCACATACTTTCAATATAAAGACCACACTATTGCACAGGTTTCAGCATTCATAAAATTACAAATTAGGAAAAAAATTGGATTTGCAAACATTTTGATGTTTGAGAGAAACTTGCACAATTTTGATTATGATCAGCATGCATGGAAGTATTTCAAAATATGTACATGCAAGCCATTTATGGAAATTTTATGCACTTGATAGATACTGATAGTTGAAATTTGGCAGATAACTTGCATTACAGACCTTGTGCTTACACTGTTTTCCCGCCTAAGGATCCTTGAGAAAAGTTTTTTACATTGTAAAAGAAAGGGACATACAGTAGAAATACTGGGGCAAACACTTCAAGGGCACTTTTTTAAGCAAAAGGGGTACTTCTTGAAAATAATAAGGCCACTTCTTTGTTTATTGCAAAATCTGGGGGGCGTGCCCCCTGGTTCTTACGTCTATGCTAAAATACTTCTTGTTCAATCAACAGTGAGGAAAATTTCACCAAAATTCAGTTGTGTCAAAAATGAGGATTTACCTTTTGAGAAGACTGGTTGTTGTCCAGTGAGAGCCTCAAGTACTTTTCCAGCTCTTACAAGCCTGTCACCACTTTCCCCAACACAAATGTTCAGACATAGCTTCTGAATGCGAATTTCACGCATAACATTTTCTTTTTCAGCTGCAGGCTACGGAGAAAATCAGAACTATTTTATACATTTTCAACAGGTGAAAATTACATTTTTAGAAAGTGATTTCCAGACTGGAAAGTTTACTCTGTGCCTGCAAATACTTGCATGCTTAAAATTTGTGAATTCATGTTTGTTGATCTTTTCTGCACATTAGCTATGAAACAAAATATTCCATCATTCTTCCAATGTGTTCAACTGCTACTGTTACCACAAAGATTCTATCAGAGGCAATTAAAACTGTGAGGCTCAACTGTGAACTTTCCAAGAATACAACTATTGAGAAGCTGAGAGTAACAGGGTCTGCCTGAGGATATCGTTACCTCAAAGTCATTGAATATTTTCATGCTGAAGATCTCTTAGTGCATGTAGCAAAGTTTCCAGTCTGGTGTTTTAGATGTGTTACAGGCTACTAGCCTACAGTTTGCACCACATTATTATATTATCGACTCTTGCCAAAGGCATAAATAAATAAATAAGATTTTTTCAAAGCAGCCTTTTCTTTAAAAAATTTGCAGCCTCTTCCTTTGAACTGTTCAAGTCAAGACATACCAAGACACACTGAAGAATAACACTATTTCTTCAAATGAGTAGGGTGGATGGAGGAGTAGGGGGGGGGGGGATTGATTTTTGCATTTAGAATTTTAGGCAAAATGTTCTTGATTGTAAACTAGCAGATTTTTCAATGAAGTAAATTGTTTGTTTGAGATCAAAACTAGTCTTCAAACTAGAGCATAAATAACAGTCAGATCCATGAATTTTTAAATGACTCATTTATTTCAACTCTCATTTACCACCCTGACTTTCCACCTTAATATTTCCCTACTCAATGAAGCTACAGTATCCAGAATCTAATTTGGTCATTTCCCTTCTTAAGATTTATGCAACGTACTCTGTGTAGTTCTGGATCTTCTTAAATTGTGAAAAGGGAAATACTGATCTGGACTTAGGCCATGCCTAGCACGGCACGGAGGAGCCTGCCTGATCATCCTTGGCTTCAAACTTTTAAGCAGACAACAGCTCATTTCTAACAAAGATTGGATGCCACATGCCGTACGAAAATTAACGAGGGATATGTCAGTATTCGGATGGTTCAAGGATGTTAGATTTATTTCGCTAAATGTACGTGAAACAAAATTTAATTCGAATCCACGTGAAAATGCAACTCACCGCCATCTTGCTGAACGAGGAATGGTCAAAAGAGAACGAATTGCATTCTGGGTGCAACAAGTATACAATGTGTTTCGCTCCACAGGGGAACAGGGTGCTTCCGCGTTTTAACCGCGTTTTGTAGAACTGGTATTTTCAATACGCGAGATTGAGATTATATCAAAAGTCATCTTCGAGAAGGTAGAGCGTGACTACTTAGAAGAAAGTCTTCTCAAAAGTTTTGACAAAAATTTGTCACAGAACAGAAATGGGATTCTTCATCGTTCATATCCTTCAACTTTTGAGAAATACTTTTACATTTCCCAACTTTTGATAGTAAAAGAAACATTTTTGGCAGAGACTCGTTTGTAGGAAGGTTTTGAAAAGATTGAAAATTCGTGCACAATTTTCGTTATCTCTCAAAAATGACGTTTTTTCGCTTTTCTTCTCTCAAAATTTGGAAAAAACAAATTAAAACACAATTTTTCAAAATTTCATGAGCAAAGAAACATTTTTTGGCAGAAACTCGTTTGTAGGAAGGTTTTAAAAAGATTGAAAATTCGTGCACAATTTTCGTTATCTCTCTAAAATGACGTTTTTTCGCAGGATAATGCAAGAAAAAGAGTCTTTTTGTACGGGTTTTCTTCTCTCAAAATTTGGAAAAAACAAATTATTACACAATTTTTCAAAATTTCATGAGCAAAGTTCAGAGCAAATATAAGGATGTTTGTATTAAAATGCTGGTCTACATCTTGATCCAAAAATTGAAATTGCAAGGATAAGAGAAAGTAAGATCATAGGCTGATAATCAATTTATCCCTAATAATTCCTAATAATAATAAATGAGAGGGGTTTTCTCCTAGACCATGACATTTCTTTCAAATCTCTGACACGTAGCAAATGGCCTAAAACAATGACAGCAAATTATTTGCTTGAAGTGGAGGCCAAAGACGACAAGAAGTGATCAACCGAAAAATATCCGCGAAAAACTAGACATTATATCAACATGGGAGTAGGTTCATCGTCACCAGAAATCCCTGGAGGTGGCACTGAAGGTTATCATGTTTTGAGGGTGAGTATTGTCAACAAAGGAAACGGACTCTTTCATTAGTGTGGTAGCAAAAAGTTTAGGCCCTCGTTTCTTGTCTTGTCCTTGTCTCATTCATGTGGCTTTGTTTTGGTTTGAAAATGGGACACTCAATTGTTGTATTCTTTTCGACGAAATAAAGGAATCACTATTGTATAGAACAGGTCTAAAGCCTTCAATTGTTGGGAGTGTCAGTGTGCAGGCTTTTAAGGATCCAGTCAGTCTGGAAAGTTTATCTGATCCCTCTGAAGTGTGCACCTGTAAGCTAATTGATTTTGCTTCTGAAAAAGAATGATTGAAATTAGACAATTGGCCCAGAGAACAATAGAAATTTGGTCAATGACACTTAAATCTGGTGCAATATTTTCAAAATAGAGGTTCTTATATGAGGGCTGTATAGAGCCTTTTTGAGAATACTTTTATGCTACCAAAAGTTTGTTCTTGTTACTTACATTTTTTAGACCATGATTATGTGCGAAGTAAAACGAGTACATATAGTTTTTTTCAAGGCAAGTAGCTGGATTTTAAAGCAAGTATCAAACAAAACTCACTCTCAGAAATAGACCAATTTGATGTGGTAAATTGAAAAATTATAAACATGTGCATACAGTATTGAGTTATTGAGTGCATTTCATATCGCAGAACCTGGTCAGCCTGGTTTTAATACAACAATTTCTTTAACAAAACAACAATCAGTCTTATTTTGTATATCTTTTTCAAAAGTCTTTAAATCTTTTTGAGTGGCTGGGAAATTAAAGCAGCAAGCTGCAAATTATAGAATTTTCTTAGCTTGAATCCAGGAAGGGTTGTTTCTTAACTTTCAAAAAATTGAGCCTACCATTTTTATAAGCTGTATCTTATGAAAAAGTGTGTAACTAACTAAAGAAATAGAAAAATTTCTTAAGGATTAAGAAAACAGCAAAAGTAAAATAACTCTTCCCTTTAGAATTGTTTAAATCAAAATGCTTGGTGAAACTTGACTAATGATTTTCCATTATTCTGTAGGTACAAGAAGGTTCACCTGGATACAAAGCTGGCTTAGAACCCTTTTTTGATTTTGTTGTAACAGTGGAAAATACACGACTTGTAAGTTTTTCATGATATATAAATGTACTTATAATGGTGTGTTGTATGAAACAATGACTTCACTTGACCCATTTTTATTTCCATTTTCTTACAAAAATTGCTTAAAGGTACTTTTTACACAATTTACTGTGATTTTATAAATGTACTTATAATATGGTGTTATATGAAACAATGACATATTCTCTTAATTTTGAAGTTGTAATATCATCAAAATGTTAGATGAATTTTGAAGCAAGAAAATTACTCACTTACCACTGTATGTAGTAGAAATCATAAGACTTCATATTTTCTGGAAAATTCTTTAAGTTTTCCTGAAGTTTTCCACCAATGAAATTTTTAATTGATTCATATTTTCTTATAACAGGATTCAGATAATGATACTTTAAAGAATGTACTGAAATCAAATGCAGAAAAGCCAGTGAAAATGTTGGTATTCAGCAGTAAGACTGGAAAAACGAGAGGTGAATATTTAGATTCTTAGGCTCTATAATTCATATATATTACTCATTTATTTCACCCATTTAAGGAGTTTTTTTCAAGAAAGGTAAGAAAAGGTGTAGCATTATTTTTGATTGATCCTTTTTTCGGTAGGTAATTTTTGCTTGGTGGTTTTTGGACAGTGAGTTCACGATGCAGAATGTGCAACACATTTATTTTTGTTTGTATACTGAAGGCACGGATTCCATCTGTAGACTCTTCTGCTTCAATCTATCCGTGATGGTTTCCTATTCTTACTTCATTCTTGAGATGGGCCAAACTTTGAATTTGGTTTTTGTGACAAGCTACAAAACATAACTTTCTACAATTATCTCATTTCAGAGGTCAGCATTACACCAAGCAACTTCTGGGGAGGACAAGGACTACTTGGTAATTACGATCCATTTTAGTGCAAACCTGCATACAGTAATAACTTTCAAGAACCTCTAGGCTAAAAAGTTAGTGGAAAATTTCTAAATTTTGTGAAAATTGCATAAAAACTGCAAAGAAAGATTTTTAAAATTGCCAGGTTCACAACTTATCACTGTATGGTTTTTAGACAGTACAGGCCCTGCTAATTGAATCATATTTTACATCTTATGCCACAGAACTAAGAACCTTTGGGAAATTTTTCAGTTTGGAAATGGGCAGCAGATACTGTACAGTATACAGTACATGGTACTTTCTATTCTTCTAGGGAGAGATGATGCAAAATGATTCATTGATTTTTCCTACTTACAATTAAAATCCCACCTTTAAGAAATCACTTCAAGAAACTCAGACCCTGAATTTTTGCTAGAAAGAACAATGGGAGAGCAATAAGCAAATTAAAGGAGAACTATAGGCTGAGGTAAAATAGTGTATTTTATAAAGGCGGGACTTTACTGTATTTCATTTAGACATCAGTAGACTGGAGATGTTGATTTTCAGAGTATGGTCAGATTTACAGTATGGAAAAGGTCTTGCGATTGCTTCAAATGGAGATCTCTTTGTTCTTTGACAACAATCATAAATGTCATTGTACTATGGATGATATAAAAACCAGTCTCTGAGTGATCAAGACTTTTGAATGTAAATTATTAGAGGAACAAGTTTTACAATTTATTCTCTCACAGGCGTTAGCATTCGATTTTGCTCATTTGAGGGTGCAAATGAAAATGTGTGGCATGTTTTGGTAAGTAGCTTTATTTTTAGTTACATATGGTATTCAATTTTAGTGCAGCAACATTCTTTTTTGCAGTGTTTTGCTGAGAATGTTAGCCCTTCACATTATGATGCAAACTACAGCACAGTCTTCGTCGTTTAATAAAGTAAGATAGAAAAATAATGTAGGTTTCAACGTTTTAAAGGGACCTTTCAGTTCACAATTTACACGACTGTACCCAAGTCTGGCTCCTTTAGGGAAGTTGGCTTGCTCTATAATAAAATTGATTTGTAATAGATATCTTTGTATAATCTTCCACCTACAATTAGATAGTGATACTGTACTTACTGAAGATGACAAGTCTTTGTGAAGTTATGATCATAGTCATCATCAAAATTCAAACCTAAATTTGTTGTCAAGAGTCTTTGAAATAGCTGTTTTTTGCTGTCAACAATGTACAGTATATAATGCCTCTGCTTTAGTAAATGAATTTTTGATAATGAGGATAAATGAACAGAGGTCAATAATTTTGCAAACAAACAGCTTCCCCAGGCGATTTCAACTCCATCACTTCATTGAGTTTTCACAAAATATTGACTGGAAAATGATGGCAATTATTTCACTCAAAATGAGGAATCTGGGATTCAAAATTTCTTTGAATCTGGTTTTTCGGATGATAAACATTGCTTAAAATGACCATTCAGCATCTCAAAGGATAGCTAAGCCTTGCAACTAAACTGTAATACAAAACATTTGTCAATAACTTTTGATTTCAGAGAGCTGTTAATGATCCAGCTTGTGAAGTTTTTTTTTGAGTCACCCGGTAGTTGTTATTATTCAGTTTTCAACCTGCAGGACGTACAACCAAATTCACCAGCAGACATTGCAGGATTACGATCGAATTCAGATTATATTATTGGAGCTGATTCAATTTTGCATGAGGTAAGAAGACAATGTGAATGTCATTCAAATATACTCCAAAGTTATTCATTTCAAAATTTATGATTGATTCAAAAATCAATTAATTTTATAGCATCACATTTTTTTAAAATTACACTCACAGTACATTCACAGATGTATTCTGTTCTGCTCTTGTCTTGCTTTCTGAGTGGTTCAAAATTGTTGGATTTTTAGATGATTTTGCATTTTGGAAAATTTGGCCACGTATATCTCAAAAAGGTGTTTCTTTCTCAAAAAGGTGTTTCTCAAAATGTAGGTCCTGTTAATTTCTCTGAATGAAAATAATTGGTAAGTTTTTCATGAGTACTTTGCATTACTGCGATTCTTTTTGTGGCTGTCTGTTGTAAGTACCTTGTGTAATGGCATAGCATAATATTTGATTATGTGGAATACTTTTTTCCTAACATTCGTATTTTGAAAATAAGAGATTGGAATTTGTTTCGTTATGGGCTGGACGCTTTTTTACGCTTGCCCAGGTGTTTTGTTTTCAGCAATTGTGTTTTTATTGCAGGCTGAAGATTTCTTCACGCTAATCGAAGGACAAGAAGGAAAACCATTAAAATTCTATGTTTATAATTCAGAAACAGATGGATGTCGAGAGGTAATATTCCGAATTTTGTTATGATTTAGATTTGATAAAAAGTAGCTGAAGATAAAGTACAGTTGTTTTTTTCAAATATCCAAGAAAGAATTATCAGTCATTATCAATATTAAAAGTTTGCCACGGCAGCTTCAAATACTCACTTTACTACACCTGAAATTCCTTCCTTATTTGATGAAGCTAACATGTCAAATGAATCCAAAAGAGAGGCACGGGGAAGAAATGTTTTTCTGTGCATTCTGTCATTGACACTAATTTATATTTAAGAGTTTGCAAAATTGGTTGAAAAATGTTGGTTCCTAGTTAGCAGGGCTTTGCATATGGGGCACTTCTGTGTTAGAAGGGGCAATTATTTTTTGCAAAGAAACTTCTTTCATTGCAGAAAACGTAAATGAGCAGGGATCCACAGTGATCTCCTCGATTCATTTCTGTTTGATAGCAACTTTTATCCTTTCCAAGTTTTAAGTAATTATTCAATGAAAACTTTGTTTCTTGTTCTTCAATTGCCCAATTCAAACTGTAGAAATAAGACTGTGATAGTTATTTGTAGTTCTTGTGTTGTAAAAGTTGTTTTTTCCTGTAGGTGACAATAACACCAAATACACAATGGGGCGGAGAAGGAAGGTAACAATGTTTTCCTTTTGCTAGTGTATACGTTTTTTATAAGAAACTTGGATCAGCACTTAGTACCAAAAGTTTCTTAATTTCACATGAAAATTTCAGCATTTGAGTAGTAAAAGTTTCTCAATTAGTTTCATATTTTTTAGGTCTAAACTTGCATTATTGTTCGAAGTTGGGCCTTCTTATCGACAAAGGGCTTGCATTTTGCATTGATATTGTCACCACGAATAAGCCATGCACATTAAGGGAAAAAGTTACCAATTTTTTGTCGTCAAAACATTATATTTACAAACGCAATGCCGCCGCCAACAGTAATCTACTGACTCTTATTCTAGAAATAAAATTTTAGAGTTCTTTAATCGTTCTTGAACGTGGTACTAGAGTTTCTTACATTTTGGTTTCTTACAAAAATAACGTGTTGATTTAGCTTCAATAGCGTAGTAAAAGGAAGTAAGCACTTTGGACATCTAATCAGATAAATACAGTATCCATATGCTTTGATTGGAGTGGCATCCATTCTTAGAGTTTTACCTGATTTTATTGTCTTTTAGTCTTGGCTGTGGTATTGGTTATGGCTATCTTCACAGAATACCAATTCGCGAAGAGAGTGCTAAGATCTATCCACCTATGACACCAGCCACAAAATCAGAAAGTGGATTTTCAGAAGTTTCGCTGTCGGGAGGTTCAACACCATCGGAACAGCAAAAGACAGGTTAGTTATTTATTCATGCTAAAAATAATCTTTACAAGCACCGGAATTACAGTGGGGCTAAATTTGGACAAGTTTTCACAGTAATGTAATGAGTCTCTGTTGACCGAAGCCTTTTATTCAAGTCAAATAGCACAGGGAAACAAGCGACTCTAGTAATAAGTGTTAGGCATGCATACTCTTAGCAATATTGGTTGTTCGTCAAGAAGTATGGGCATATATATGTTCAGGAACTTACGCCGGTTTTATACAAAAAAGCGGTTTCGAACAAAGCAACTTATTTATGCTCGAGATGGACAGTAATATGCTCGAGATGGACAGTTTATATCACCAGAATGTAAACAGCCGTGAAATTAGTTTATTCTTGCGAGGAAAGCAAATTCAAATTGTCCTATTTCATGTGGCCGCCAAAATTGCTTTCGCTAAATTAAGCCAACCATTGGCAACCGTTTGACAAAAAAACAGAGACATCATGCCAAACTTAGGAGAGCAACAAAGTCTTTTCAGACCGCAAGACCCCCCATCCTTTCTAAGTTTCTGTCCCAAGATTGCCATCGCAGGGACTGTGACTGTGAAGCAAACTTACTTTCCGATTGCAAAAGAACTACGAACATTTACTTGCTAACTTAAAATGTCTTGTCAATGTTTTGTCGAAATGGACATGAATTTTTGGCTAATTTTAATAAATCAGCTATCGATAATTTTGCAATGAAAATGTCAATTTAGATGTGAAAATCTATTCACTGATATGGACCAAAAAGGGAACAATTTTGTGAGCTGTGACGCGACGCATAAGGCGGAGTGCAGTACTTTATTAGTGATGATTTTTGATTGGTTTGATTAAATTTTTGCCAAAACAAGGCCGCACAACATTGATTCCTGCAGTTTCGTGCAAATCTATCGGAGCTATTGCGTCTCAACAGAGGGGATGAAAGTAGTTTTTACACGAAAGTTTCCGCGAAATAAAAAAACAATTGAACAATTTCTCATGAATAATTTTGCGTTATCGCAAATCTTAGTTACATCTAATTTAATAGATGTAATCTGATTTAATATTACATCTGTTTCAATACTCATCAAAGCAGCATTCATTTTTTCTACCTTTTTAAATAGCATTGGCTAGATTTATGCACCAATAATAATTTCTATATATTTCCTTGTTTCAGAACTTGAAAAGAACTTAGCAAATTTGCATCTTGGCTACCAGCCTACACCGTCTATGCAAGCACCTTTGCTCACAAGTCAACTGCCCACACAAGCGGCAGCCCCATCCGCTACAACCGGTGCCTCTTTAATACCGGATACCTTACTCCAAGCGGTCTCTACCGTACAATCAATTGATCACCCGGGTCATGGTACACCATCATTCCCTGCACCGCTTATGGCCACATCAGCTGGTACATCGCCTGCTATCATATCGAAGCTTGATGCATCCGACGCGGCCGCGGTATTACCTACTTCATCAGAAGGAAGCGGGACAACGATTTTAGCGACGCCAGTGCCGCTACAAACTAACATCACAGAGGGAGCTACGCTAACATCTCTAACGGAACCTGGCAGAGCACCCACTCCGGACTCTAATGCGGACGTTTCTTTGACGTAAAATGAATCTCTAGCTAAATTTAATAGCTTCATATTTCTGTAATATTAGCTTAGGGAAACTAACTTTTGAATATTCACATTGTAGTGGGAATAAATTATCAACAGGGGTGGAACTCTTATGGTATTGCTTTTTTGGATTGTTTCTTCGTGTTCGAAATGGCATCGTGCGGGAAATGGATGAATAACCGTTGCCGTAATAACAGGATAACGGTTGAAGGGCCGAACTACTCAAAGAAAACAGACATCAATTTGGTCCTTTGCGCTTTTGTTTCAATGCTGGCCAGTTTCGCCCAGGGGCAACTTCGGAGCAACTAAATCCCTCTTTGCATGGCGTAAGTATTTCAAGACCATGGTCAACTTTTCTCCAATAAAGTCTGGCAAGTTTTCTTGCACGTTTGAGAAAAGGGTGGTGGACAGTGCTGTATTACGAATAACACACTGTGGACACTGTAGCTGATTGAATTACTTTGTAAAATAAAGTATTATTATCATTTATTATCATTAAAGTATTATTATCATTATTATTTTATTATTATCATTATTATTAACACTACTAAACTATTTTCAAATGGAGAGCAAATTTCAAAAAAATAACTACCTGATTTTGACATTGTTGGAGAGCACAATAACTGCTGTTTTTGAAGCAACTACATTTAGTTATTCCCATGTGCCATAAATCAGCAACTACTTGCCAGACTGACAAAACTCGTACCTGGGGCCTGTGCTATGCAGCTGGATAACAAGGGGAAAACTTGAAGTTACAGCTCCCCGAAAGCTGCCAAACAAACAGGGTCATTTTACGATGAATTCAAATTTAACATATACCCTATTCACATTGCAAGTTAAACCAGCTGAAACAAAACCAGGTTATCGAAAGGGACCTTGTAATTGGTCAATCTAATAAATCTAATTCATTTGATTGGCTGAAATGTAACCTGGAGTAGATAAAGCTGGTTTAACTGTGTCAGTGTGAATTTGGTATTAAAAGGGTCTGTTTCATCCAGCATGCCTTGCCATCTCCTGGGTGGCCTGTTTTGTCGCCATCCTTGAAAATGGTGACAGCAAAGACCAACCAACAGGCGGTACGTGCAAGGCATGCTGGATGAAACAGACCCTTTAAAGGGCGTATATTGACCAGCATGCTTTGCGATAGTTTGTTTCGATGGTTTATGCTTCACTTTGCAAAAACATTTAGTAAAAGGATGAATGCCTTCGTCTCAAGAGGATCACAACGAAGGTGAAACTACCACGTTTGAAGACCCAAAAACTCTATTGTAACACTTCAGATCTTCAAGAAACTTTATAGTTACGGTTAAAAAAGCAGAATCGGTGAAAATTACAACATGATTTTCAACTGTCTCTACTATTTACAAAATTAGTAACGGCCCGGCTAGCAGGCAGCCAATAGCTATTCATTTACAAATACTAAGCGAGTCAAAAAGTATAGGTATTTAGAATTTGAAAACTGTATTATCACGAATAATCCACACATATCATAGCCTGCGTTCCAGACCCCAGTTCCGAAAAGGAAAGGGTCTGTGTGTAACCGTCGCAGATTCCTTGTCAAGAGTTTTCCCCAGATTCTGGGGAAAATTAATACAGTAAAAACCCGCATATAAGAACCTTACATTTTGAAATCACCCTGTTTAGGTTCTTATGCATATGATACTATTCTTGAAAACAGGATGCAAGGTTCTTAAATAGGTTCTTATCAAAAGAATTAATTACAGATCTTCGGGAATTTAGGCCAAATACAA
>REGL01000416.1:86559-97803 GCA_004194395.1 Aurelia aurita complex sp. Pacific | reverse complement strand
ACAATAGCCAGTGACGCGTCACGCACCATATTTGGCTAACTCACCAGCAGCGTCAAAAAGAAATACTGGTACCTCAAAAGGAGGCAAGCCTCCAAACCGTTTAAATCCAAGTTTTCCCCCCAATTTTTTCAAATTGATAGACATGCTAAATCAATTCTAGTTCCAATAACAAACATGAAACGGTGAAAATAATGTTAGGAAAAATTCAGTGGCTCGCACCATGAGGTGCGCATCGGAAAATCATAGTAATAGCTACGATGATTTGAAAATCTCCCTTTCTCCCTTCATTATTTTTTCTCCCTTCTCCCCTTCAAAATTTTCTGAATCCTCCCTTCCCTTGTAAAATTTCGGCCATTCTCCCTTCTCCCTTGGCAGTACCACCCCCCTGTCTAGAAAACTATTCTATCATTCTTTGGCTTAATTTCACCTCGTTCTTTATTAGGGTTGTCCATTCACTACTTTGCCAAGTCTGAGCGGAAAAGTTTTGCTAGATTTCAAGCAATCGAATTTTATATCTCAGGTTAACTTTTGACAACGAAGGGAGAAGGTCTGAGAAGGTATGGTTAATACACTAGCATATAAAATAAAGCAAATAAAACAACTAACAACATGTTTCAATTCACCTTGAATGATTTTTATTTGTTTTTCAAATCTGTCTTCAAAACTCTTCCATAAATCGCCCCCGAACGGTGCTGCTCCGGTTGTGATGACTTTTAGCGAGCTGATGTCAAAATTTTTTACTTCTGGTGATTTAATCAGAAATAACAGCAGTGGAGGAACCAAGCTTGCATAGTCCACCTGGGGGAAAAATATCAAAACTTTAGGAAACAGATCCTGCGGAATCGGCATACAGACAACGACGCAACTACCCCATTTTGCAGCATAGGTTTCAAATCTTTAACTCAGCGTAAAAAGGTGGGTGTTAAATTCAATGACCTATTTCTTCTGATTGAATGGCTTGACAGAAACTTTACATACTTAACTATGATCCTACCGTTGGACTTTTCAGAAATATTTTTCGAAATTACAGCATATCTTACGTTTCAACTCATTCGAGGATGTGACGTCATCAGATTTCTAAATCATAAACAAGAAGAGTGACAGACTCTTGCTTGATGTCATATTGCAGGCATCCATAAACTATGGCTCTCTTGGAAATAATTTCATGTTGTTTCAAAACAGTTTAGCAATTACGATGGTTTAATTTTTGTTTTAATTTTTCTTGAATTCTTCAAAAAGAGGAAAGGCACTCTAATTCTTAAAATGTTGAAAATTTTGGAAAAAGTCCAACGGTAGACTTATATATAAATATCTAAAGCTTCTTTGAAGTTATTCATTTCAAAGAAATAGGTCACTGAATTTTAAACCAACCCTTTTAAAGATTTGGAACCTATGCTCCGTTTTGCCATATTTTCATACAGCGATCTGCTTTCTCAAATGGGATCGTCTCTGCTTCGAATGACTTCAAACGAATTTTAAGGTATTCCACTACAAGGTAAGGGACTCTTTTATATTTTCGATATTTTTAAGATTTCTGCGCTTTCTATGTTTTTTTCAACCCGTTTGGAACTGTGACGTCATCAAATCTCTAAATCCTTAAGAGTGACGGAAGTTTGCTTACCTACAGTATTGACCTTAATCATAAGTTATTGTTCTTCCTGACAATTCTACTGTTTTTCCTCCATCAGTTAGAAGTTACAATGGTCAAAATTGCTGTTCAAACGTCGCTTGGATTCGTTGTCACAAAAAGAAAAAACGTTGTCATTTAGAAAAAAAAGAGAAAGCAACCTTATTGTACCTTGCTTTCTTGTATGGCTTTGAGAAACGATTCTGGCTCAAACTTCGGCAAAGTGACAACAGTCTTTCCATGTTCTAAGCTACTCAATGCTATTGTCACCAAACCATATATGTGAAAGAACGGCAAAATTCCCAGTACAATCTCACGGGGAATCAGTTCAAATCCTTTTCCAAACTGAACGAGATTGGAAATAACATTGTGATGAGTGAGCATAACTCCTTTTGGCACCCCAGTTGTGCCACTCGAGTATGGCAAAAAGGCACAGTTTTCTTTTACATTGATTTGATATGAGTTGTTTTTGAAGGCATCTCCAGCATCATTATTTACATCACACCAATTAATGATGCCATGTTGTTTACTTTCATCCTCGCCCAACAAAATGACCTGCTTGATCCCAGTTTCTTGTGCAGCCTCCAATGCCGTTTCTAGCAATGGTTTGACTGTTACAAGCACCTTTGAATGCGAGTCTTCAATTTGCTTTACAACTTCACGTCTAGTGTACTGGGGGTTCATAGTAGAGATGCAACCCCCGATGCCACTGGTGCCAAGTATAACAGAAGCGTATTCCACACAGTTTGGTGCAAACAAGGCAATTTTCTCGTCAATTCCAAGACCACATTTTGAGAGAACAGAGCCAAATTTTTTTGATGAGGTATCCAGTTCACCGTAGGAAATCTGCTTGCCAGAGATTCCATCAATCTAAAAAGAACAAACCGATCATGTCATATATCAGTAATTTTGAAAAAAGGCTTTAAAAATGCTGCAGTTCCATAGTCATACAGTAGTTGTCCTGAAGCCAGAAAACATTTCCCAACTTATAAATTTATAAATTCATGGCAACAGGATGGAGTTGAATGAATTAAACTCAAACTTGAAAGCTGAATGGCCATGAAGTATTTTTGTGATTTTTCTCGTCTTGTTATGAGCACTGAAAATATAGTGAAATTCAACATTACAAAAATTTCTTGATTGCAAAATGCCTGTAAATGGGCTGAAAACACTTATTCTTGAAATCGTTTTCTTTTTAACAATGAGGGACCATTATGAAAACAAATGTTGCATTGACCTTTTTAATGATATCACTGCTTTTTTGACCTGGGTGTTTTCAGATAAGATAATAGCTTTTGCCTGTAAATAATCATATACAGGATACAGGAGATGTATTTAGAATATTTGTCCTCTTACATGCATACTGTATAAATTTCAAATGGCAAAATCTTACGTATGTACTATACAATACAAATTCAAGTGATGCATAATGAAAAGGGCCCTCAGTGTGTTCATATCCCACACCTGACGCCATGTTATGTACCGCAAATGTAGCATGAAGACAAGAGAGTATAAAATGAGTCTATTCCCCTCTGTATGCATAATCAATGAATGCTAAAACTACTTTTCCATGTAAGACAACAAAACATGCCACTCTTCTCTTGTTTGTTATTGAGGTTTGATAACTTGTCTACCTCTCAGTTGTTAAGAGAAACTCACCACAGCAGTTTTATCTGGAAACTTATCAAAGTTTGCTGTCATAAAATCATAAAGTGACTTATTATCTGGGATGTTGCTATCAATGCTGCTTTTGATAATGTTTCCATCCACCTTTATTGTAGAGTAATTCCTTTGGGAGCTGGCAGAGCATGCGTGCCATGCTCTAAATGTAATCTTTGCAGATCTGGCAGAAGTATTTAACCGAAAACATTGCCTTGTGATCATTTTGCCTCTCTGAAAAGAAAATGAAAAGTGCGGTTTGAGAAGCATAGCAATGATGAAGTACTGAAAATATTTTCATTGGATACTGTCATAGAATATGCAAAAGTTGATTTGAATCTTTGGTAATTTGTTTCAAAGTTGCTTTGATTAATCAAACTAAAATTTCAGCTCCGAAAGCGCAACCGCACAGTTAAGTTACCACTTTGCTTACACGATTCCTTGCCAGGTAGTAGGCTCCTCTACCAAAGTGATCACATGCAACATAATGCAAAATAACAATCGAAAGCTAAGGGTGATTAACTTTGACTTAGCGACCATTGTCTTACGATTGAGACGGGCTGTAGGCTATCCTCAAAAATTAATAGGGAAGGTCAACTTTGCGAAATTTGAATGAGGAATTAACAGAAGATAAAAAACGCTTTCTATTTAAATGTGATGAACACGATTCTGTGGTTAGAGATGCATTCCTGAATCAAGGTTTTGAATTTTTACGAAACAACTTAACTCTGATGATTTGTTCCAATTCATGTTCTTATATGAGGATCAAGAAGCAATTGACAATCTCGTCAAATTTTGGACAAATCACTGATATCCGAGAAAAAACATTACACATTTTAAATATCCCCAAATCTCTGTAGAATGCAGATATGTAATACAAAAGAAGGACAGATTTTGTAACACAATAGGATGAGTTGTTTTTGTTGACACTGCAATTCAAAGCGATTAGTGATCGCAGACAAGGAAATTCCCTCAACTAGTAATTCAAAACAAGCAAAGCCGCAAAAGTTTCTATGAAACCCAGGTAGCTGTGCATTTCAGAAATTGTTTTCAAGAGCAAACATGAGAATATGTCAAAAGAAGAAGGATATATCTACAAATCTACCATGGGCATTTTATTTCTTTGGTTCAGAAGCTAAGCAGTAAGTATTTTAATCACACCCAAAAAATAAGAGAATTGTGTCGCCTCCCAAGCAGCTTCTGAACCAAACAAATTAATTGCCAGAGGCAAATGTGTAGATACTCTTTTTTATTTCTATCTATGCTCATGTTCGCTCTGAAAAACAATCTCTAGAATGCACAATGAGCGAGCTATAGCAGCTGGGTTTCAGAGAAACTTTTGCGGCTTTGCTTGTTTTGAATTACTGGTTGAGAGAATTTTCTTTGTCTGGGATCGCAAATCGCTTTGAATTGAGGTGTCAGTCAAAAGCTTCTCATGCTATTGTCTTAGAAAATCTGCCCTTGTTGTAATACTATATAATTCATGTTGCTTTTTTAGGTGTACCCTCATTTTTTTATAAGAAACTAAGGTCCGCGGCTGGTAGGCAGTNTTAATTGCCAGAGGCAAATGTGTAGATACTCTTTTTTATTTCTATCTATGCTCATGTTCGCTCTGAAAAACAATCTCTAGAATGCACAATGAGCGAGCTATAGCAGCTGGGTTTCAGAGAAACTTTTGCGGCTTTGCTTGTTTTGAATTACTGGTTGAGAGAATTTTCTTTGTCTGGGATCGCAAATCGCTTTGAATTGAGGTGTCAGTCAAAAGCTTCTCATGCTATTGTCTTAGAAAATCTGCCCTTGTTGTAATACTATATAATTCATGTTGCTTTTTTAGGTGTACCCTCATTTTTTTATAAGAAACTAAGGTCCGCGGCTGGTAGGCAGTTTCTTAAATGTTTGCGTCATTTTGCTACCGAAAGTTTCTTACGTGTTTCTTTTATTTTTATTGCTGGAAGTTTAGAGTTGATTTTGTCTTGTCTAAAGGGCTCCCAAATTACTTAGTAAGTCTCTCAAACGAGTAAATAACATGATTCGCACTCAAAATAATTTCCAAACAGTTGCTTTAACTGTACAACGTCAAAATATTTTTTGAATGTGATTGGAAAATTAAAACTGAAAATTACAGAAGTTTCTTAGCTTTTTTAATTCAGGTACGGTTGTTTCTTAGCTTTCGAAAAATTGAGCCTACCATTTCTTATAAGCGTTTCTTACAAAAAAATGAGTGTAGTAAGTTAATTACTACTTTTCTTTGTTTTCTTCTTTTTCTTTTTTTTCTTCTTTTATCTTAAGTTATCTTATGTTGTGTTCCATTGTAGGCATATAACCACAATTGCCAAAGAGGCTATGAATAATACGCAAATAAAGTTTGAGCCCTACATCATTTGCAAAGCACCAATGTCAATGAATTTATATCTGGTGTGTGAATACATGACTTGGTCTGTCACAAAGCAAAAACCTTCAAACAATTTTACAAAACCATTTTCTTACCGGTCCAAAGTTCAAACAAAGATTAAAATACCCTTTCAAAGCCTGTATGGTTTCCATCTGCAGCACAGCCAGGCTAGTCTAGCAAATGAGTTAAGTGACTGGCAGACAGACTTGCCCCAAGTCTATTTCGTCATGGTGATCACTTCCTGGTGTGTTAATTTCAGTTTCCTACATATTTTATTTGCGATTGATTTCAAAGGTCAACAGAAAGAGGTGTCCTGTTTCGCAAGGTTTCCTTGTCTTGTAAGTTGCTAGTTGACATGTGCTGTGTGGCTGTTCTTTATTTAGGCCATGCATGTTAATTTCNAAAACCATTTTCTTACCGGTCCAAAGTTCAAACAAAGATTAAAATACCCTTTCAAAGCCTGTATGGTTTCCATCTGCAGCACAGCCAGGCTAGTCTAGCAAATGAGTTAAGTGACTGGCAGACAGACTTGCCCCAAGTCTATTTCGTCATGGTGATCACTTCCTGGTGTGTTAATTTCAGTTTCCTACATATTTTATTTGCGATTGATTTCAAAGGTCAACAGAAAGAGGTGTCCTGTTTCGCAAGGTTTCCTTGTCTTGTAAGTTGCTAGTTGACATGTGCTGTGTGGCTGTTCTTTATTTAGGCCATGCATGTTAATTTCAGTCCATTTTCGGTTCTGTTTGTTAGTTTGTTTATAAATGTACACACATTGAGCCGCTTGTTCACAAGTCACGTTAACAATAGTCAGCGGAGAACTCCTATCAATGAAAACTATTTATTTCCAGGAAATAAAAAGCGGAGCTTACCTACTCAAAGGAAGAACTGAACGCTTCGTGGCTACAGGATTTCGATCTTTTGAAAAGGACCAGTAGGTATTCCAAATCCGAAATCCCTTGTGTAGTGTATTGTTTTCAATCTTTCGAATCGGATTCCTTTTGGGGTCAAAGGTTGGTATTTGTCTCACGAACAACTAACGACGAGAAGCTGTCAATCGTCAATAATCTATTGAATCAATTAATCAACTAAGCAACAAACGAGGGTAAGTCCATGGAGCCTACCAAGAAATTTTGGACGAAATTTTGTGGGAAATTTTTATTCGATACTACTACCTTAAGTTTTCTGCGGAGGAGCATTGCTCGCTACTTCTCCGAAGGAGCGAGCTAGCGTAGCGAGTGAGATCAAGCAATGCGAGCAATGCTCCTCCGCAGAGGACTTAAGGTAATAGTATCGAATAAAAATTTCCTACAAAATTTCCTACAAAATAAAGGTAAGTCCCGCATGCGTAATTAGTGGTTGTTTGAAAAATGGCGCGAAAAGACTTGCTGGCTGCACTACTTGGCGGGAAAACAACATCCGTTTGTCATCCTGTGACTTGTCCTGATCTGTTTGTGCCATCTTCTGGCTTGGATTTCAGAAACAAAGTCGAAGATAAGATACCCTGGGTACCAGACTCTCTAACATAAAGGTAAAGATAACGGGAAAACAAAAGATATCTAAAAAAGAAGCAACCTGTGAAATCTATTATAGAATTCTTAGAGCTGAAGTAAGCAGAATTTTTCTTTAAAGAATCATTGTTTATGTGCAACAAGTGGGCCGCATTAGGCCTAGGCCTAATTGTTTATATGGAAAAAACAGTTTATACCATCAGAAATAGTAGGCTCAAGTTTTCGTACGTCTAGAAGCCATGTTATCTGCAACTAGCTACATTGAAAATGCTAAGAAACTTCTGTAATTTGCAGCTTTAATTTTTCCAGATCACTCAAAAACCTTTTAACATTATGGTTTTGACACTGTTTTGAGTCTGAATTGTGTTATTAAAATTACTTTTTTGATATCTTAATAAGTGATTTGGGAGCCTTTTTAACAAAAATGAATTAATTCTACAATTCCTGCAATAAAAATACACAACATAACAACATTATTCTATCCTATCCTATAACTTGGCCACTCTTGGATTATGACTAAGGAATTGAATCAGCATAAGACGGCAAGGTATACCGTATCAGTCAGAATTTGCTGATTTGTGCTCGTGGTTCCTTGTATTCGCGATTTTAATCTGATGTTTTTATTTTCACTCATACCGTTTGAAGCCATAGCACCATCCAATTCAATGCGGAAAACTGAGACTCATCGTCATAAGTCTAGTTCTGGATGATGGTGCATCTGATTGGCTAATGTTCTTGTGAAATGAAACTGATCACATGAAACGCATTGTGCATCAACAGGTCCTTTTGGTTTGTTGGGAGTGATAATTAATCTTTCTCGCCTTGAAAATATCCAACTGTTGGATAGGTGTTGGCTTGGCTCACTCAAATGTAACTGATAAACGTCGCTATAAAATAGGAGTCCCTGTATACTCCTTTTCCAGAGTGCATTCCATCAGTTTTTCCTGCCACATATCCCTGCCAACACATCTGTGTTGGAACCAGAATATGACATGCAGCACAGCTGCTTCTAATTCATTCTTAACTCGCATTGCATTAAAAAAGGCAAGAAGAAAGAAAGACTCCGTGAATTTGCCAATTCTTGGTCCCAAACACAATGCTCTCTGTTTCCCTTGTCTTGCAAGACTTCTTGGCTCGAAAGGACACATTCTTCAAATCTGCACAAATGCACTTCTTTAAGAAATGTCTCATAAGATAATTTCTTGTCTCTCATCAACCTACCAACTACTGTATATGTCATATTTCTATCCTTGCAACTTTCAGATTACAAAAGTCAGGTTTGTCTTTCTTGAATGGTTTGATTGGGCTGACCCTATTATTTTGTCACATTGTGTTTCAGCTTTGCTGTACGTGTAAATCAAGGTTGGGGCTCACAATGTCATGTGAATCTTTGCTGTTCTTTCTTCTTTTGTTCTCAATGGTCAAGCTAATTTGCATATTAATCATCAAAGTAAATTGTATGTATGTATGTATGTATGTATTATGAATATTTAAAAAGGATATGTACATTTCAGCTTGATAAAAAACTGCTATCAACATGTGTCCTTTTAAATCTAAATAAAGAGAACATAAAGACATTAAATGAACAAGTAAATAAGTAGAGATACACTAACAATTCCAATCCAAGCCTATAAAATGTCATGCGATGTAAAATTTACTTAAAAGATGAATTTACTTTGTTCTCAAAATCATCTGCACTTTCTCTTATATCTTTAGGGAGTGAGTTGTATAATCTTGCACCCATAAAGAAAATCCATTCTTAGCAAACTCTAGTTTGACTTTGGGAACGTGTAAAAGAATATTTCAGTTCCTTGTCCTCACTTTGTGTTCGTTGATCATGAAATAATCCTGAAAGTTTGTACATACATTTCCATTTAGACACGTTCTTACCAGTATAAAATAGCATGCTTATCGATTTCGTGCTTTAAGTCGACTGTCTTTGATTTCAATATAGAGGAGGCTCGTGCCTCTATCGATTTCAATTTCTTAAGCTGGGTCCTTGTTAGGTTCAACTGAACAATGCAGTTGTATATAAGGGCTGGAATGATAGCGCTCGTGTAGACGGCGTTTGCCGCTTTAATGGTCATTAGCGACTTCAACTTGCGCAAGAGGCCAAGTTTAGATGACGCTTTCTTGTACTTCTGGTCAAAATTTGCAGCGAGGTTGAGGTGTTGATCCAGAATGGTACCAAGATATTTATATGACCGAGTAGAATTGATCTTTGTACCATTGCAAAACAGGTTTAGATCTCTCGAATCGGGTGCAACAGTTGCTATACGTTTTGAAGTGCCAAGCAACATGCACATGGGGCATGCACATGCATATTGTTACTGTGCATGAGATGTAGAAACCCTTCTTCCCTTTGGGGAATTCCTTGAAGCTGGATACTTAGCGTGGTTTGTATCCCCAATAAAAGAAACAATTTGCAGTTTGTAAGACAAGAATCAGCATAATTTACCACCATGATTAGATTGGATACATTGAAATTTGATTATACAAGCTGAGAGATGATTTTATCATCTGATTAAATATTATTGAAAAATGCTAGGGCAGCTTTTTTTACTTCAAATAACAAGAACAAGAAATATTTTATCTAATTGCCTTTGATGCACTGCTAGAATATGCTTGAAAAATGATCAAAAATTCCTTAAACTTGAATTATTTTCATATTAAAGTTAATTTCAAGATTAAATATTACAAACACCTTTGATTCATGATTTTTCAAAATGTCATGTTTTTGGTCTCTCGGTATACTTTCAGTTGAGTGTTAAGGCTAATTTCTAGTCAGTGGAATTTTCCAAGTAGGCGGAATTTTAGACAATAAAAGGTCGCTCAGCCATAACTTTCTATTCAATGCCAGAGTGACATTTTCTCTCAAATACAATAGAAATTCCGCCTGCTCGGAGAATTCCACTGACTGGGAATCAGCTTTTAGATCTATAATGTCTTGTTCAACCTACCCTGACCATCCCCCCTGGGACACCCCCGGGCATTTGCACAAAAAATATTCCCAGCCCCTGGGCATTTGGCCCTAAATTTTTCCCTGGCCCCCGGGCATTTGAATAGCATTTGACAAGAACAGGAGCTTTTGCTTATACAGTAACTGGGAATATAGCATTTTCTCAGTGCCCGGCCCCTGGGCATTTGACCATACATTTTTTCGCAGCCCCCGGGTGTTTGAGCAAGGAATTTATGTTGACCCCCAGGCTGCCTGGGGGGGATGGTCAGGGTAGGAATTGAATGAGACATAAACTTGGTGTGAAATGGCGATAAGATTTCAGATCTCAGTGACCAAGTTCAATCAGACTGCATCAAATTGTTATCATTCAAACCTCTGCTGCTTTAAGCCAACCACTACCAACACACGTCACGTTGCTCATAGTCATTAGCCGTAGGATTCAGAGTCTTGGCAAAATAGCTCCTCCTTATATGGCTTATTCTTTTATGTACCTCAGCAGCAGTTGGCCTGTCTTTTGGATTGCATTCAAATGTTTCAAGGATCAAATCTTTGATTGGTTTACTTGCTCCTTGTAGACTGAATTTAAGTAATTTTGAAGCATCTGTATATTTCCCATTTGCCATTATCTGTCCTATACCCAAAGTAAATTGTTCTAGCCTGGCAAATGCACCAAAATAATCCTTGTCAAGAAGCCTGTATGACTGCCTCTCTGTTATACTGTAGAATATAATCCCCAAGGAGAAAACATCAGCTTTTTCTGTGTAATGATAGGCGAAAACTTCTGGTGCAATCCAGAATGGTGTGCCAGCTAAAGTTCCCATGTAGGCATCAAGAAATGTTGCAATCCAGTCATTGGCATTAGATGGCTGATCTTTGGTCAGAAAGGCTCGAGCGAGCCCAAAATCAGCCACTTTGATATCCATCTCAGTAGAGAGAAGAATATTGTCAGGTTTGAGGTCTCGATGTACAATATTATTGTGGTGAAGATACTGCAAAGCATCAGCTATTTGCACCATCCATGTTAAATTAATATCATCTGAAGTCACTGTAGCAAGTTTGTCATTAAGGTTTCCACCTCCACAATACTCCATAAGAATAT